>JAHKKF010530618.1:0-14865 GCA_019740295.1 Labeo calbasu
CTATTTAAAATAACTGTTTTCTATTTGAATATATTTTAAAATGTAATTTATTCCTGTGATTTCAAAGCTGAATTTTTAGAATCATTACTCCAGTCACATTATCCTTCAGAAATCATTCTAATATGCTGAAAAAACAAAAATACTACTCAACTGTTTTAGCCCTTTAACTGTCACTCCCTATCCTAAACATAGACATAAAAATGCACTATCCAAAGTTACATTTTTATAATTCATGAACGAAAACATTTTGTAATATGATTTTGATGTACAATTTCCATGGTAATGCAATGTCTGATTTTAAAATGGTTTCATAAGAGTTATATTGCGTGATAGTCTTTTTGTGACAAAGGTCAGAACTCTATTGTTATGATGTCGATTTTTGAGGTGCACTCTTGACATATATTAATCTATTACTTTTCCAACATAATTTGTAACACAAAAGAGTGGTAAAATATTTATTTAGGAGTCTTAGACCTTTCCAATGATATATAGCTTGTCATGATTAGATTAGTATTTATTTTTAAAATGGTGAAGTAAACTTAGGCGTCCCACAGAGGGGATGGTGACAGTTAAAGTATTAAATATTAATGATAGTAATAATAAAATGTTTCTTGAACAGCAAATCAGCATATTAGAATGATTTCTGAAAGATCATGTGACACTGAAAACTGGAGTAATGATGCAGAAAATTTGATCACAGGAATAAATGACATTTTAAAATACAGTATATTCAAATAGAAAGCAGTTATTTTAAATAGGAAAAATATTTCAGACTTCTTTAAAAAACATTAAAAATTTTACTGTTCAAAAACTTTTGACTGGTAGTGTACTTTAAATTGCACTAATATTTCACAATATTACTGTGTTTACAATTCAGCCTTGGTTAACATATGAGACTTCTTTCAAAAACATAAGTTTTGAACAATCATTCGTGTGTATATACACACCTGTGATTTGTCCATCTCAGCCTGGAGGACTTGCTTTGCAACCTCCAAATCCTGCAGCCGTTCACGTAACTCCTCATTTTCCCATTCCAACCGTGAATTTTTCTTTTGAATGGCCTCAAGTTCACTGTGTAGGCGAAGGGACACGCTTTTTGCCACCTGGGAAAACAATATTAATTTAGAGTCAAGTAAATACACTGCAAACCATTTGTCCATGCTAACGATCCACAAATCTGTTGACGTTAATATGATAATTATCTCATGTCATTTAATTCTCTTGGGGAACACTATTAGACACATGAAGCTCTATTTAAAGGAGATAACTATCTGAAAATTTATAGGGAACTTTGAAAAATGAGCATCAAGTTGTTTCAATGTTTCAACTGTGGTTTGTGACATTGAGGATGTGTGGAAGTAAGGAAGTTAGTTAATTGTTTGGGATTCAGTATGGGTTGACTCTCCTATGATCTCCCTCCTTTGCAAAGCACTCATCCTCTTGATGCTCAAGGGGTTGCTAACAATTGCGAACAATGTCAAGGGAAAACGGTTAGAGTGCATGTGATTACACCGCAGCATTCAGCGCATGACTCTGTCCTTTTCTTTTTTTATAGCACAGGGCGATTATTATCAGCATTGAGTTCCAGGAGCAACTCCACAAACTCAGATTTCTCTGTGAAAAAAAGTTAATGATGGAAACGTGGAGCTGGAAAAGGATGCTGTTAGATATCAGATTGCAGGACACTCCCGTGGGGGTTGTCGAAGACTGAATAACTTAACAGAGTGCTAGTGAGGACACCGAGCAGCGATGGACACACACTGGCCCAGTTTGAGAAAGGAGGGTATCTATTTCTCTCACATGCCTTTAAAATAGACTGGTCATGGACATGCCCACAACACACACCAGCAGCTGTGCTTGGACACTTCCCCTCTCGGATACTGTGGCTATAGTCCTTGACACATATACTGCACACATGCAAATGCACACACTCTTTCATTCAACCTTGGTTCTTTACTTTACTTCACACTGTGCTTCTGCAAAATACCTTCTCACACATAATTTTGCATAGACAAAGGTTTAGAAGAAACCTGAGGAATTTATTTTGCATAGTCTGGAAGCAGATTTCAAAAGAAAACGCCTATTTTATATGGGTCGCCCTGCTGTGTAGATTGGTTTTTAATTTGTAACGTTCCTACAGAAAGCTCTGTCGCTGATTGGCTGGGAAGTTCAAACCAAAAAATGCTTATGCTGTGAGTGGTCCACCACAAACTGAGCTACACCAATTGTCTGCCAAACGAAAACTGAAGGTTTCTGCTCATTTTACTAGTTGGACCACTTCCAAAAATAAACCCACTCACTACACATGTCAAACTATAAAAGAAAATGATATTTCAGCTCTCGCTAAGCCCTCAGTACCACTATTTGGGTCACAAACCACAATGGAAGGATTACACAATCCATCTGAGTGCATGCTGATTCATAAAAACAGAGTTTTGACTCATTTAGTGACTTATTATTCAACATTTAATTGGCACTAAGCGTTAAGCAATTTAGATAAACATCCTGTCCCGAATGAATGCCATGGACTGCGTCCAAACCCCTAACAGTGGTTTTCCTGTACACACACCACTGTAGCTTAATTGCATCCAAATCATGAGGGAAACATCTATTTAATTACACCCTGCATGTCAGTGATAGCTCTTTATGCAACCTCATACAAGGACTTTCTCACAGAAACACAGTCAACACAAAAAATTATGACTGTAAGCATATCCTCACCCGAATATCATGCTCAAGTGTCCTGATAAGCTCCCCGTCCACCTGTCCCGTCTGGGCTACACGCAAGCTACGTCTCTCTGCTTTCCTGAGTCGGTACTGCAGGATGCGACAGGCCTTGTTGGCCTGTTCCAGCTGCTGGCGGAGTTCCTGCAGCTGGTAAACATCCTCCTCCATGTACATGTCTCTCATCTCCAGCATCTCTGAGCGGAGCTCCTCCATTTCGTCCTAAAAAAGCAGTCAAAAATGGTGTATGAAAACATCAGCTTCATAGAATGAATGTGTTAAAATGAAACTTTTTGGACGTTTTTGATTGGAAAACATGAAGTAAATGTGACCCTGGGCCACAAAACCAGCCTTAACATGGGTATATTTGTTGCAATAGCCAAAAATACATAGATACATAGATTTTTTTTTTATGCCTAAAATCATTAGAATATTAAGTAAAGATCATCTTCCATGAAAATATTTTGTAAATTTCCCACCATAAATATATCAAAACTTAATTTTTGATTAGTAATATGCATTGCTAAGAACTTCATTCGGACAACTTTAAAGGTGATTTTCTCAATATTTCGATTTTTTTGCACCCTCAGATTCCAGATTTTCAAATAATTGTATCTCAGCCAAATATTGTCCTATCCTAACAAACCACACATCAATGGAAAGCTCAAAAACTGACCCTTATGACTGGTTTTGTGGTCCAGGGTCACAAATGAACGCATTCTACTTCAGTCAAGAGCATATGTGTGTTAGTGTGTACAAAGGGTGGCATCTTATATATCACTATCAATGGCAATCTCCTACAAACTCGTCCAAGACAGAATTGGCCTTTCGTGTCGAGTGCCAGCATGCAGTGCGCATTAACACACAGAACTAGGGGCGCGTGCCAAGAATGACGCACTGCCTTTCTTGGATGCATTGATGGCACCTCTGTTTACTTCTTGATTTCTACTGAGACACCTTGCACTTAATCACAGTAAAGCTTGGCTTGTTCTCACTGTGAACCCGTCCTCCTATTACATGTCAGAGACAATGAGGGATGACACAAGCCAATTAGTGAAAGTATAATCTTCTAAGAAGAGAGTAAATCTTACAGTATAAGTCATATCACGTGTAATTTATTTTTGCTTTGTTTATGTGAGTGTTAAAATATTTATTATACATCAATGTGGGATTGTTTAGATTTAATTTTACATTGAGTACATAGTCCGGCACATCATATGACAGGATTTATGCTATGTTGGCTGATAATAGCATGATGCTTTATAATCATAATCCATCAAAACAGGTTGCATTTAGTAGTCTCCCACTTTATCTAACATCTCACAGTAAAGTGAAGGTCATTAAAACAGACCAAATTTAATTTTGGTATTTAAATTCAGACATATTTTAAAAACTACAATGTTTATGTTTCAGAAGAACACATGCACTCATTGAGATCAGTCAGATGCTTGATCATGTCCACTATACGGTGGACATGACCCTTATGGCAATTACAAGTGACTTACATTTTATTGTGTTGTATTTAAAGAGCAAATATGAAACATTGGACCACAAAACCAGTCGTAAGTAGCATGGGTATATTTGTAGCAATAGCCAACAATACATTGAATGGGTCAAAATGATACATTTTTCTTTTATGCCAAAAATCTTTATCATGTTCCATAAAGATATTTTGTAAATTTACTATATCATAACTCAATTTTTGATTAGTAGCTTAATATGCATTGCTAAGAACTACATTTGGACTACTTTAAAGGTGATTTTCTCATTATTTTGATTTTGCACACTCAAATTCCAGATTTTCAAATAGTTGTATCTCAGCCAAATATTGTCCTGTCCTAACAAACCATACATCAGTGGAAAGCTTATTTATGATGTATAAATCTCAAGTTCAAAAGATTGACCCTTATGACTGGGTTTGTGGTCCAGGGTCACATAAGTGTTCCCTAAACTCTCCAAATCATAATTTACACCAAGCAAGAAACTATTTGCAATTAATCAACAAACAACTAAATAAATGAACAGATTAATCAACAAACCTCACCTTTAAATATTCATTTTCCGATCTTATGTCGTCGATCTCTCTCAGCAGATCCTCATGCACGCCATCAGCAAAGTCTCCAGTCAGATCTGAAAATGCCACAGACGAGCTCAAGTTCAAGCGACTGTCTAGAGAAACGTAGGACCTCTGGTCTCCAGGAGAGATGCTTCCCTCTCCGAAGCCAAACCCTGGAGACAGGGTGGCATTAATCAGACCATCTTCTTCTCTGTGTTCTGATATTTGCTCGGCTGAATCGTCCATCATTTCTTCGTCAGTACCTCTGTGACAGACCTCACCACCCTGCGCATCAGTGGACTGCTTATGCTCCTCGGATGCGTCCGAGATCTCAGAACTGCTGTCCGTGGAAGACAGTTTCCCGGTAGCACAGCCAGAGTCCTTACTCAGGTCATCAGACGTGATGCTTCCATCAGACAGCTTTCTCCTCCCGGACGATTTACTGCGATTGCTATCGGAGCGTTTTCTCGACTCTGGTTTCATCTCCTTTTTCCCTGTGTTTGGCGTGGCAGATGCTCCGCGCTTTGGTTTCTTAGAGTGAACCTCTTTGGTTTTGCTCTGGGAGGCTGCTGGGATGATTTTAGACCAAGCGTTCGCCTGAGGTTGTTTTGACGTCATGTGTTGCACATGATGCCGGTGGATTTGTCTTGACGGCTGGTGGCTGCTCGCGTCTCCGCAGGCTTTATCCTGCCCGTCCCGTCCATGATGGGATGAGCGTGCATTAGACTCAGGATTTGCCTCAACTTTTGTCTTTGTCATTGTTGGCGTTCAAAGATGATAATTTCTTCTCATTCACCTTACATTGTTTATAGGCTACAAAACAAAGACGATTAATGCTCAGTAATGAGATGAATGATTCCAGCAGAATCCTCTCAAGAGTTTGTGTGAGATGAGGTAAAGTTAAGGTAAATCCGGGTAAAGCCCTTAGTCTAGTGCTTGAGTGAATATATGTACTGTGTGTGGCCATGTGCTTTAAAAACTCCAAAATCTCCGCCCCGAAAACAGGAGCTTACTCTCTCTCTCTTTCTCTCACTGAGTCACATATAACTCAGCTTTACTGGAATTATTACTAACAGCTATAATAGTGCCAAACCAGTTTTTTTACTAGAATAAAATCATATGTTGTTTTCCAAACACCTATGCATATTTGTTAAATATTAATTTAGTAATCGGATATTTTTCTTGATTATTAATTCATATATGGGCTAAAATTAACATAGGCCTGCTTATGACTGAAATTTGTAACGGTGTCTGTATTATTCACTCATAAAATCTATTAAGATGTAAGTTATTTGATTCATAGCTAACTCTTTTTTTCTAAATAATACACTGGTTTCAAAAGGAAGAGAATTTATCAACACTTACACTTCTCAGTGATACGAGCTGAAAGTGTTACAACATTGCTCTGCTGACATCTAGTGGCTTCAAATAAAACTAAAGGTCTGGCCCATTCAGGTGATTTAGGCTGTCGCACCGGAGGTGGTCCCATGACAAATGTGCAGATCATAAATTTACGAGAATATTTAAATATATGCACTCCCCCGCTGAAATCCAAAAGCATTACGTTTCTTTTTACAACAAACTTAAATCAGAAGCAGACGTACATGTTGTAATCTCAAACACCATTACGGTGACAAACTAAAAACCCTGATTACGTTAAATATAAGCTCTGGCTAAATGTATAATTAATAAATGTATATTTAAATGTATAAATTCATTTATAGTTTTTTTGTTTATGTTTTTGTTACAGCAACAGCAGTAATATTGTGATTAAATATTTTTACTATTAAAATAACTGTTTTCTATTTGAATATATTTTAAAATATAATTTATTCCTTTGATCAAAGCTACATTTTTAGCATCATTACTCTAGTGTCACATTGTCCTTCAGAAATCATTCTAATATGTTGATTTGCTGTTCAAGAAATATTTATTACTGTTATTATTATCAATATTTATTTTTTCAGGATTGTTTGATGAATAGAAAGATCCAAAGATCAGCATTTATCTGAAATTAAAAAAAAAGCTTTTGTAACATTATACCATTCAAAAGCTTGGAGTAAGTATTTGGGAAAATATAAATTAATACTTTTATTTAGCAAGGATGCTTTACATTGATCAAAAGTGATGATAAAGACATTTATAATGTTACAAAAGATTTCTATTTCAGATAAATGCCTTCTGAATGTCTTCTAATGCCTTAAATGTCTTCTGAACTTTCTATTAATCAGAGAAACCTGAACAAATTGTACCCCTCAGCTGTTTTCAACATAATAATAATAAGAATAATAAATATTGTTTGAGCAGCAAATCAAAATATTAGAATGATTTCTTAAGGAACATGTGACTGGAGTAATCATGCTTAAAATTCAGCTTTGATATCACAGGAATAAATTACATTTACATTTAAAATACATTATAATTAAAATATATTCAAATATAAAACAGTGAAAATGTTTACTTTTTTCTGTTTTAGCTGAACTTTGGATCAAATGCAGACTCAGTGAGCAGAAGAGACTTCTTTAAAAAATATTAAAAATCTTTTAAAAAATCATTTAAAAGCTTTTTCCTGGTAGTATATATATATATATATATATATATATATATGCAATGAAGCTGTAAAATATCTGTCTATTTGTGAATTCAGAGAATACTGCTGCTCATTAAATCCTAAAATCAATGTGTCTTCTATATAACTAAGGATTTCTACGTAACTATTTCTGGACACCAATCATAATCAATCAAGGAGCGCCACTGCCATAGCCAACGGCGATATTTATTGTTAGTATTATAAATAACCCACATCCCTGCCTTTTTAGTACCGACCCCTTTATGTAACTTCGATATAACTCCGCCCCTTCGAAAGGTTAATATCGTGCGTTTGCAGAGGGGTCTTCTTTCATAATAGGCTACTGCTTCTGTCAATCAAACGTTGCCCCGCCCATCTTCGTTTGTACTTCTTCTTTAACCCTCCAATCCAGTTTGTCCTCCCGTCCTGGCGAAATGTATCCGCCCCGCTGTCAGTCTTCCCAAACTGGGCGCTTGTTTTCTGTCCCACCGGAGAAAGGAGCGATCGAGCTTTACATTATTGAAAGGTAACGCGACACACGCATAGTACACAGCCTGCTAAGCAAGATCGACGTTACACGTCGTGTTATTTTGTGCCTTCCTAAAGGTTTTCACGATATCAAACGGGTTGATGAGTAATATTCGGGTTTATTATTGGTAAATGCTCATTGCTAGCGGCTAACGCGGGTCAAAACAGCTCAAGCCAAACACTCAGTGCCTTCCGCCCGCAGTAGATCCAGTTTGGAGATGCCGAGCGAGGCAGGTTATTCATAGTATCAGATATGTTTGTATATCTAACGGGACGTAACTTGAATGTCAGCCTGCCCTCATGCATGGATGGCTAGACATTGCATGGACTGTAATTTGACAATGTACCTGGTCAGGATGGGTGGATGTAGATTGTGTGTTGTGTTATTATGGTGCTGTGTGTGATTATATACTAAAAAGTGCATTCTATATATCCTATGGTTTTGATGGGCTTCAACTACTACTGTTTTGACTGACAATCTTTACACCTGTGCATATGATGAAAGAGATGCTACTATGATCCATCTGTTAGTTGACAACAGTGATAGTTCTAGGGAAGCATTTTGACTTGATTGAGAAGAGCACATAGTGTGGAGGTGTATTGGAAAAAAGTAGTTTTATTCAGCAAAGATATATTAAATTGTTCAAAAATGACATTTACATTTTTTTAAAAAAATAAATGCTGTTTTTTTTACTTTCTACTAAAATCCTGAAAAATATAGCGTTTTCTACAAAAACATTAATCAGCATAAATCCAGCATATTAGAATGATTTCCGAAAGATCATGTGACACTGAAGCCTGGAGTAATGCCTGCTGAAAATTTAGCTTTGCCATCACAGAATAAATACAATTTTAAAATACAGTAAAACCGAAAACAGTTATTTTATATTGTAATATTTAACAATTTTGTATTACTGTTTTAACTCGAGCGCAGGCTTGATAAGTATAAGAGATCTCTTTCGGAAATCTTACTGATCCCAAACTATATTTATATGTGAGTCCAGTCTTCAAGACCATGCTGCTTTATTGTATTGCTACTATATAAAAATATGTTTATTTAACTAACAGCAAGTAACTGTTGTTAATTAGAACTTTATGCATCCAGGTCAATATAAAGTCCAAAACTAATGGTACATAATTTCTTTATGCTCAACTATGAGGAACTTTGCCACTTTTTCTGAGAACCAGGTACTTATGTGGTTGTCTTAGTCACCATTGATCTGCACTATATCATTTTCCAGTCAGTTGTATGACTAGTTTTGTCTGTTTATTGTTGTTATAACAGCACATCACAACCAGAAGACGTGCATCCAACCTGAAAGGCTATAGGGTGCATTGTTTTCGTGAATCTTGTGAAGTATTTGAAAGAAAGTGGAAAAAGTTTTGTTTCCTAGTGGTTTTCTTATACATATATGATTAAATAATACTGTTAAAGTCTGTTTTGGTAAGGTATGTAGCGTAGGAAGGGTATTAGTTTTGTTTTTTTGTTTTTGTACATTGTGCAATGTTTGTGTTTATGTAAATGGAATTACATATTTGTTTTGATACTTTATACAATACAGAAATATTGTATTATTCACATGCATATTTTTTTTCCCCATAACAAAACAGGAAAATGATCGCTGTTTTCTACAAATGGTCTGTTTTATGTATGCAGTTTATGCATGCAGTTTTGGCTGCCTTGCACCCTATCCTTCACATTAAGAGTCCAAGGTTTTCTTTGTTTTTTATCCAAAGCATGTGGTCAGTCCCAGCCACCTCTAGGCTACATTCATTTCAGTTGAGCTACCTTTGAATTTGTGTGGTTGCAAAATGACCAGGGCTACGTGCTGCTCAGCCAGCCAAGACTTCCTCTGTTGGCGCTTTACCACATGGGTGTTTGAATATGTGATAGCTGTCAGCTTAAGTTAAGTGGCTGCTTTGCCTTTCAGAGTTCCAAATAATTTGCATGATGCCCACCTCCGTTATATAGTTTTTTATAAACTGCTTTGCATTTTGTTCATCCACCGCTGTATAAATGGTGGTCTGAACAAGAGTTTTCCCTTTTAGCTCTCTGTTTCTGTGTGTTACTGTGAGTCAATGATGTGAAGCTTATTTGTGTGTCTGTTTTATTCATTTATTCAAAAGCACATTACAAATGCAATTCAAGCAATGACCTGAATACATCTTAAGCATTTTTTAAATGTAAAATTCATTCAAATTAAAATTAATTTTGATTTTTGGAGGACATAACTTTCTTGATATATAAAAATTAAGCATAAATTAAATACTTAAAGCTTTTAAAGAATTTCATTATTTTACACTACCAGTCAAAAGTTTTTGAACAGTAATATTTTAAATCTTTTTTTTTTTTTTAAAGAAGTCTTATCTGCTCACCAAGCCTGCGTTTATTTGATCCGAAGTTCAGCAAAAACAGTAACATTTCGAAATATTTTTTTACTCTTTAAAATAACTGTCTTCTATTTGAATATTGAAAACAACTGAGTAGAATTTTTCAGGTTTCTTTGAAAGTTTAGAAGAACAGCATTTATCTGAAAATAGAAATCTTTTGTACCATTATGAATGTGTATCATTACTTTTGATCGATTTAATGCATCCTTGCTAAATAAAAGTATTCATTTCTATTATTATACTGACACCAAGCTTTTGAATATTTAATTAATATAATTTTTATTTCAGATAAATGCTGATTTTTGGATATTTCTATTTATCAAAGAATCCTGGAAAAAATACTCAACTGTTTCAAATATAGATGATAATAATAATAATAATTAATAATATTAATAATAAATGTTTCTTGAACTACAAATCAGCATATTAAAATGATTTCTGAAGGATCATGTGATGGTGAAGAATGGAGTAATAATGCTGAAAATTTAGCTTTTTAAAATATATTCAAATAGAAAACAAATAACAAATAAATGCAGGCTTGGTGAGCAGAAGAGACTTCTTAAAAAACAATAAAAATCTCTACTCTTGTAGAGTAAAATAATGAAATTCTTTAAGAGTGTGAAGTATTTTTTTTATTTCATTGTAATCATTTATCTTTTTTCTTGAAGTTGTTTACAAAACTTTTGATTAATATTCGAAAAACCTTTGTTTGTCATGTGGTGCCAAAATCATGTGGCAAGGTAAAACCAACTTGCAAAAAAACGCATTCTATTCATCAAAAAATCCTGAAAAAATGTACCACACTTTCCACCAAAATATTAAGCAGCACAACTGTTGTCAACATTGGTACTACTAATAAAAAGCAATTTACTGAGCACCAATTCAGCATATCAAAATTATTTCTGAAGCATTATATGACACAAATTCAGCTTTGCCATCACACAAATAAAATGTAAAGTATACTAAAATGTTATTTTAAATTGTAAATAATATTTCAAAATATTTGCTATTGCTGTATTTTTAGTGTAGTTTTGAGCAAATAAATGCAGCCTTGGAAACTACAAACTTTTCAACAGCATCGAAAATATTGAAAACATATAATGTTGTTATGAATACAAAGAGCTTATTTTTAAGAATTCTAAGAACTGTAAGAAATGTGCTTTCATTTTCTTTATTGTGGACATGGACACCCTTATATGTTCCCAGCACGTTTGCACTGAATTCCTGAATGGTATCTTTTTTTAATTAAGCCAACATTGTGAATCGGTACGGTCAGTTGCAATAATGACAATCGGCTGCTGACACGGTCTCTCACTGCTATGAGCTGCCATTGGCCATTAAAGGATTAGCTTGGTTGTACACTCTCATCAGATGGTTTTGCCAAGCACAGCTGTTTAAAGACTGCAGCGAGGTGACTGGATTTGTTCTGTGTGTTCAATAAGGGAATAGACAGAGAGTAGGCTGGCATTAGCGTCCAGTATATTCCCGGTTTACGGCATAGTAGTCGTCTACAGTACGTTAATGATTCATTTTTACTGTGTCGTCCAGTTTTATATTTTTTTAATTTTCGAACCTTTGATATTTTTCTCTGGCTTGATCTACAGAACACATTCAAGCTGTAAAACAATGCCTTCTGATTGACATTAGCAGCAGTAACTGTCCATCATGAACAGCGAGGAAGAGTTCTATGATGCTGAGACAGGTACGTGATGAAGTAATACTGTACATCACATTTTTATCATCACCTATGGCTAAATCCCTCTTGTGTCTCAGGTTTAGAATCAGACGACTCGTGTGAAGTCAGCTTTAAAGATGCCTGCGTCTATGAGAGCAAGCAGACGGTGAATGGCAAGGTGCCATCTGAAAATGGAGTGTGGGAGAGGCGGTAAGGAGTCTGAATAGCGTGAAATAATATCCAGTGGCAGGAAACAAAATGTGAAGATGTTTAGCCATTGGACTGTGTAATGTAATAATGTGTGTGTCTGTGTGTTCAGAACCACTCTGCCTGCGCCCATGTTCTCCAGAAATGACTTTAGTGTGTGGGGCTTCCTGAAGAAATGCATTGGAATGGTGAGCGCAAGTTACTTTGACCAAACAACAGCTTAGTCAAAAGAGCTCTATTCAAACCCGGCATGATATATGAAACTGTAAAAGAGACCTGTTATTTGGATTATAGTGTCGTTGTCCACATGCCAAGCCATTTCTGTCTGGAAATACTTTTTCTTTGCAGGAGCTGTCAAAGATAACAATGCCTATTGTTTTCAACGAACCGCTGAGCTTCTTGCAGAGGATTACAGAGTACATGGAACATACATACCTCATCCATAAAGCTTGTACACTTTCTGACTCAATAGAGCGTATGCAGGTTAGTACCTCCAGGGTTTCTGCAGCTCTTAAAAAGTTTTAATTCACCCTTTTACAAATTAAGACCTTTTTAAAACTAAACATCAAAACCAAAAAAAAGTAAACCAAAAAAATTAAATTTCCCTTAGTGTTTTTGCTTTCCAATATAAATACCTAAACATCCTTAAAGCTGCATTATGTAACTTTTTTTTGGTTAAAAATAATCTGAAATCAATTACTGAATAACTACATAACCAATCAGTGGTTACTTTAGCCTGGTTTACAATGGGAAGTTTGAATCTTTCGATGACATTCGAATGGTATGACAATTAGAGAGTAAATTGAAATCTACAGATAACACTAATACACTCATGTCGTCATGCAGTGTTGATGTTGTTAACATTAACACTTTGAGAACAAAGTATAACATTTTGTACGGTTTGATGTGATCTGAGCTTACTTTGCGATCATTAGATTTAATCACCATTGGTAGCACAAATTATTGTAAAACTTTTTTTCAGTTGGTCAGAACAAAACTGGCAGACATGTTACTTGTTCAGATTAAATTTTCGGGTGAAACATCTTATTTTGGACATACTTCTAAGACGTAGTATTTGTAATTCCGAAGTACACTGAATATCCACACTGGTGCATTGACTGAAAGCCCACACATACAGCTCAAAACATTATATTCATCCACGCTGAGGAGCTGTGCCGATGCTCAACCCACGTAAGGAAGATAATTCCGCAAATAACTAAAGTTGCAGGTTTTCAAACATCGATGGTATCAAAGGCAAAACGTAACGTAATGCAGTTTTAAATCAGGATACATTTGCTTGAGATGTGAAATAAAGATATGAGGTTTTCTGAGAACAAAATTGAGTTAATGCTTAGAAGAAGAACAAATATCTTTCGGTGAGGAATGAAAACGTGCAGATATTTGATTTTGTGTTAATCATAAACTGTTTTGATCAGTTTCTCAGAAAATAAGCCATCTTATGTAATTTTGCTTTACAGTGCATCTTATTTTAACAGTCTTTAGACATTTGCATTTATTGCAGTATGATCAGAAGGTACAGTAAAAGTTCTTTCCATATTTATAGTTAAGTAATTTTCTTTGTACAATGAATTAAAACATAATGAAGATCTATTGGAAGTTGTATTTTCAAACTTTAATGTCTTTCTCTTTGTGTGCTCTTTAGACATTTAACCAGTCTTAAGTAGCAATAGCCAAAAATACATTGTATGGGTCAGAATTATTGTTTTTTTATTTAATGCCAAAAATCATTAGGGTATTAAGTAAAGATCATGTTCCATTAAGATATTTTGTAAGTTTCCTTCTGTAATTATATCAAAACGTAATTTTTGATTAGTAATATGCATTGTTAAGAACTTCATTTGGACAGCTTTAAAGGTGATTTTCTCAATATTTTGATTTTTTTTGGCCAAATATTGTTCTATCCTTGTTTATTCAGCTTTCAGATAATGTATAACTCTCACTTTCAAGAAATTGGCCCCTTATGACTGCTTTTGTGGTCACATATTATATTTAATTTATTCTTTCATTTTCTTTAATTGGTCTTAAAAAGGTCTTTAAAAGTTTTAAATTAGCCTCCATAAACCCTGCAGAAACCTGGCCTGCTTTATATTTTACTCTCACGTGTGTGCATGCATGGAACACTCAAACAGATATTTATTACGCAATTGCATTTTATTTGTCAGCTTGTTGCCGCATTTGCTGTTTCTGCTGTTGCATCACAATGGGACAGAACTGGAAAACCTTTTAACCCTTTATTAGGAGAGACTTTTGAGCTTACAAGGTAAATCTACAGGACATTTGAACTAAAATGCTATACAGCATTTTCTACAAAGCTGAAGATGTAAATCTAAATCAGCTTCCACCAATAATTTGAATATCTGTGCTCAGGGATGAAGAGGGTTACCGCATGGTCTCAGAACAGGTGAGCCACCATCCACCAATCAGCGCCTTCTACGCAGAGTCGCTCAATCAGGACTTCTCGTTTCACGGCTCCATCTACCCTAAACTGAAATTCTGGGGGAAGAGTGTGGAGGCAGAGCCTAAAGGCACCATGACACTTGAGCTCTCCAAGTAAGTTTTATTTGACAGTGACATGTGACCCTGGACCACAAAACCAGTCATAAGTAGCATTTGTAGCAATTTTTCTTTTATGCCAAAAATCATTAGGATATTAAGTAAAATCATGTTCCATGGAGATATTTTGTAAATTTCCTA
>JAHKKF010530618.1:14915-31611 GCA_019740295.1 Labeo calbasu
ATTTTCAAATATTGTCCTATTCTAACAAACCATACATCAGTGCAGAAAATTGTCCCTTATGACTGATTTTGTGCTCTTGGCTCACATAGTATAATATTATCACTTTTTAATGGAGCTGGAGAATCATTGAGATCCTCAAGTACAATTGAGCAAGGCTTTTCTTTGCCCTTAGTGTACTGTAACTCACTTTGGAAAGCATGATTTGCTAGATAAGTAACATGCTGGAATGTCCATTTATTATTTAGCATGTTTTGTATGTGTGTTGAAGAGATTTTTGGTGTTAGATATGCCTGAGTTATTTTTTCTCTCGCTCTCTTTCAGGCACAGAGAAGCTTACACATGGACAAACCCTATGTGCTGTGTGCATAACGTTATTTTGGGTAAACTGTGGATTGAGCAGTATGGGACAGTGGAAATTGTCAACCACAGGTATTTCATCTCTTTCCTTTCTGAGGCTAAATATTCAGCCCGCATTTTCAACATTTAAATACTGTTGTCGTAAAGGCTACAGTGTTATCTTTCTATGTCACATTGTGGATTAATGTTCACTCAATCCCATATTTTTGACTGAGCAGCCTTCTCTCTGTTCATTTTAGCACTGGGGACAAGTGTGTGCTGAATTTTAAGCCATGCGGCATGTTTGGCAAAGAGCTGCATAGGGTAGAGGGACATATCCAGGACAAGAGGTGAGCAGTCATTCGTATCAAATGTCAGTGGGTATATCTGGCTCCCAGCCTGTAGAGTTCACTCTGCACATCCACTCTGTGTAGCACTAAAGGCATCAGCAATGTCTTTTACAGCTGGATTGTATGTGTACTTTTACTTTGGTGTTTCTGACTCTTTGTCTGGGTGTATTTTAGTAAAAAGAAGCATCGGGTTATCTATGGGAAGTGGACAGAGTGTGTATATAGCATTGAGCCAAAAGTTTACGAAGCCAACAAGAAAGCAGAGAAGAAAAGCGGAGGAGATTCCAAGAAACACAAGCAGGTAGAAGGCGTTAGTCATTTATCTCTTTCTGCAGAGCTGTGATGTATTTTCTCTTCTGTTTTCACATGGAAGTCCAAAAGGGCTCTCACGCATCCTCAAATAGAGACTCCACCACTTACCACAATAGAGACTGTTTGCAAACTCTTAGAAGTGAGCAGTCTGCCAACTGAACAAGTGTCAAGACCTTTACTGATGTTTGAAAGAAATATCAGGCAGAGTTTGTTCTTTCTTGAACTCTTTGTTCAGATTTTTTTCTGATATATTTTTTCATTTAGTAGCACAAATCAATTATACACTACTGTTCAAATGTTCAAGGTCTGTATGATTTTTTACAATATTTTGAAAGCAGTCTTATACACACCAAGTCTGCATTTATTTGATCAAAAATGCAGTAAAAACCGTAATATTGTGATATATTGTTACAGTTTAATTTAATTTTTTTTATTTGAAACTATTTAAGTTTTATTTATTCCTGTGTTGGCAAAGCTGAATTTACTACAAAGCATCCAAGTCATCCTTCCAGACACATGATCCTTAAGAAATCATCCTAATATTTAAGAAAACATCCATTATTATTATCAATGTTGTAAACAGTTATTTTTGTGGAAACTGTGATGCATTTTTCTTTGATGAATGGAAAGTTGAAAATAATAGCATTATTGTTATCTTTAACATTATAATTAACATTATAAATGTCTTTACTGTCAGCTTTGATCAATTTATCGTAAAAAAGAAATTGTAATTGTAATTGAAAAACAAAATTTAATTATAATCATCTCCAGTGTTTGCTAGAAATCAATTCTTGTTTCCTTCTTTTTTTATTAACACACAATTTCAGTGAAAAGTCAAGGTAAAGACAGTTGGTTTTTAGCAGTGTAGCTTCGTTAACTGTGAGCCACCATCATACTAGAATTTGTAGTTCAGTTAGTTTTTCTCGTCTATTTGCTTCTTGATCTTGCTTTATCTACAGTTGAGGTCAAAAGTTTACATACACCCTTTGCTCTTAATGCTTGGTTTTTTGTTCTGGAGCATCAGTGAGCATTTGAGTCCCTCAGTTGTCCTCAGTATGAAAAGATGGATCTTAAAATCATACAGTCATTGTTGTAAAGGGTTCAAATACACGGAAATGCTGAAAAACCAAAGAATTTGTGGGACCTGAAGGATTTTTCTGAAGAACAGCAGGCAGTTTAACTGTTCAGGCCAAACAAAGGACTCATGAACAACTATCACTAAAAAAAAAACACAAGGTTGTTTTTATAAATTCAACAATTATTTTCTCTTCTGGACTATCTGTAAACATCTTTTATGTGAAATATCTTATTCAGGTCAGTACTAAATAAAAAATAACATGCATTTTGTATGATCCCTCTTATTTTTGTAAAATAATTAACATTTTGCAAGGTGTATGTAAACTTTTGACTTCAACAGTATTGTGTTTAATGGTTTTCTTATGAATGTAAGGCATTATGGGGTATTAATGCTAATACTGTATGCATGTGATTAGGAGCAGAGTACAGGAGGTGATGAAGCAGATGAAATGCCAGATGTCCAGGAGACGGTCACTATGATCCCAGGCAGTACGCTGCTATGGAGAATAGCCCCTCGACCACCACACTCAACACAGGTAACCCTAATCCCACAATGACTCCCACATCTTACTTGGTTGATTGCATGTTATTCTTATTCTCGTTTTACTTTCTTTTTGTTCTCGATTCTGTTTAGATGTATAATTTCACTAACTTTGCTATGACGCTTAATGAACTGGAGCCTGGCATGACTGGAGTCATAGCACCAACAGACTGTCGTTTGCGGCCTGACATCAGAGCTATGGAGAATGGGGATATTGGTATGGACAATCTCTCTTTTGGCCCATTCTGTTACCATCTGTCTAGTATGCTATCTATTGAATGGTCCTCCACTTATTTTATCCCCAAATTTAAAAGCTATTCTTAAATTCCAGATACTGCAAGTCGAGAGAAGGAGAGACTGGAAGAGAAGCAACGAGCTGCCAGAAGAGAGCGCGCTAAAGACGAGGAAGAATGGTCTACAAGGCAAGTATTTGAATTAGGAGCATAACCATCCACTTTTTTTTTTTTTTTACCAGCCTGAGTCAAAAATCCATTTAGATTTAGAAATAGTTTAGATCTAGTCCAAAATATGTATAAAACAATGTGAGACTTCATGTACGTTATATTAAGCCATACAAGTCATAATACCCAGGTTCACATTAAAATTCCACTGGTTTAAGTTAAGTTAAGATAGGCTTTTAATTGTTTTTATGTAATGTTTTTGGCCTCCAATTTTTCAGATGGTTCCAGCAAGGCAATAATCCGTACACTGGGACCGCAGACTGGATCTACAAGGGTGGTTACTTTGACAGGAGGTACTCTGAACTTCCAGACATCTACTGATGCGGTTGGGAAGACGGAAAGAGTCTTGAGATTCATCCTTCGCTCTCCTTCACTCAGTCCATATCATCTTTTCTCCTTAAGCTATTTTCTTTTCTTTTTTCGTCGGAATGTGAGATTCATATGAACAGTTTTTGGACAAAGCCTCTTCGCAAGTTCTACTCTTTACTAGAATCTGGAAATTCAGTGTGAATGGATTTATTTATTTTGAGAGGTAGGGAATGCCTTAATTATTCACTGTTTTTTTTTTTCTCATGTATGTTAGATTTTGAGTTAAACATTCTGTGCAAATCTCAGTATGTTTAGAAATTGCTAGTTTATGTACAGTATGTGCTAACTTACCTTTCCATGCGTCTCGCTAGTTACACTCAGGTGTTCATTTTATGGGTACAAGTGGTTAGTGATGGCATCACTGCAGTGCCATCTGTGAAGATAGCCAATTTTTTTGTGTCATTATTGAAATGTGAGGCTGCTCAGAACCTGTAGAGCATAATTTAGAGTTTTTGTTCAAACTAATGCTATTTTATCATCTCTATTATATGCTTTTTTTCCTTATCTTAGAATACAACCTGTGTTTTTGGTATGCATGATGTGCAGGAACTTCACAGTTAAAGATTCTGCCTGATTTTGAGTACCTTGAGTTTGTTGTTCCGAATTATCCCGCCTTTGTTCAGAAATTACGGTTATATAAGGCTCTCAAAGGCCGTTTTCTCACCATCTCCATGGTACAGGGGAGTTTACTAAAACTAATATTCTCATTCCTCACACGTTTAGAAATATTTTAGCTCTGTTTTATTTTTGTTTGACAGACAAAAATGAAAGCTGCTCATGAAAAATGTTTACTTGGTAAAAAAAAAAAAAAAAAGCTGTTTTTTTAATTATTAAAAAGCTCTTATAAATAACAAAAATCCTATTTCATCCTAGCATTGTTGTTTTGAGTGTGTTTATGGTTGCCAAAGCGACTTTTCTCTTGTAGAAACTAAAGCCATATAACTTGTCAGGACTGCAATGTTGAGTGATACATCCTGGTGAATGAAACAGAGATGGGTGCTAAACTTTACTTTTATTTCAGCACTTAATGGCTCACGAATGTCAAGGTGCTTCACCTTAGCCCACATATACATATATATATATTCACATGTACCAAAAATGCTCAGAATGTGCTTCGTTGCTCACATGCTTTCTCATTCTGCAAGGACTAATTTTTTTCCAGACATACAAATCGTAGACGAGATGACCTCAGAGGATCGTGAAAGACACCCTTGTCTTTTATTTCGAAACTTTAAACAATACTGTGATTTTAACACTCACAAATCTCAGAAGCTATGCAAACATTGATGGGAATGTCTGTCTGTCTATGAATTGTACAATTTAATGTGTCAATAAGCTCCACTGTTTATGTAAAATACTTTGGTTGGCTTAGCGGAAAGTTGTCACGCATGTTAGTACTTTTGCCGATGGTTTTACTCACTATTATTGGCTGTTTTGCAGGCCTAAAATTGGTTAGGTGGAGACACAGATGTATGTGACTGCAGTGATGAATAACACTGTTATCTAATTTTTAGAAATGGTTATCATTTACACTTAATGGAAGCTCATCATCTATTGTGTAGCACAAGAGTATTTATCTTTAATATGTTCAATATAGTGCATACAATTCCAGAAGCCAAGCTTCAGGCCATGGCATACTTTAAAGGAAAGAGTCAACTACAGTTTATTTCCCTATGTATTTTATATGCTATATTGTGGCATGTCTATACATAAATTATTTAATCTCACTATCAATGCTTACTAGCAATTAGAACTATCAGTATATCCACGAGCTGCTAGTGTAATGTCTTTTAAAGCCCTTCAGATCATGAGACATTAAAAAACGACTTATCCCCAACAGTCTCATGATTTTGTGCCATGTTTATCAGCTATTCCTATAGCAATCACATCAAGTTAATATACAAGTAAACCTGGTCACACTGAATGCAACTATGTAAAGCAAACATGCACTCAGAAGTCATTCTGTCTGTGTTCTTATTAAGCTGCTGATATTGGTCGTGACACTATAGGGATTGATTGTTTCTGTTGTGAAACTCACTATTTCACAGATTGAAGCCCAAACACTGTGGTGCTGTGATGGCTTTACATAATTGTACATGATGTATTGTGACTTTTTACGACATTTGTATAGATCACGTGAAATGCACTTAAACTGTCTTATGAATCTGCTCATTTGTAAACTAGCAATATTAATGATATTTGTGAGACCTCACTAATTAAAGAAATTTTAGTTTGCTCTTTTTTTGTCTGAAGGGAATTGACAAACATCAGTTCAAAGTTTCTGACAAAACATTTGGGAGAAGCTTCGGCTTCTGGCATATGTTTGATGGTGGGAACGCTTGTGAATTATTAGCTGTTGTTTTGCATTCATTTGACCTAAAATGTGAACTGATCTTTATCAAAGTCAATGTCATAGATAAAGAGGATCTAATTAAACACATAACAGAAAAAAGCATGCTTTCTGTCTTTATTGACCAAGCTGACTCTGGTTTAGGAGTGGACTTATACGATGATTTAATAATTTATTTAACAGAATTGCTATAGAGACATTTTAAAGGGTTATATTGCTCCAAGGTCAGATAGATAGTGTTCAAAGGACATTCAGTTAAATGCGAAGGCATATGAAATAGACAAACAATTGCATAATAGCTGCTACGGATTTCTTCCCAGTTCAGTAGTCATGACTACAACGAAAAAAATAATAATTTGGAAACTAAGAGAACAATGATCCTCAACATTCCTGATATTAAATTAATTACTGAATTGTTCATGCAAGAAATAACAAGCCAGACAAGTAATGTATTTGCCCAACAAAGTGTAAGTAATTCGATCTCCGATGTTTTAACAGTAGTGAAAATGTAATTCCACACCTTTAAAAGGTTACACTTGTCACTCCAGTCTGTCTTTGACAAACTCATAACTGCACAATTCACCATTATTTGTGTGGGTATATTGACATGTGCAACCGCCAATCAGAGCAAAAGACGAAGAACCCTCCACCAATCAAACGTAAGCACCGCCCCTTCTGTTAGTAGAGGTTGGTCGACATCAGAAAAGTGAAAGAATTCTTAAAAATTGACTAGAAAGACAGAAATGTAAGTTTTATGTTTGTCATATACCACAATCACCACACATATTCGTCAGTATTGTATTTATAGATGTGTAATGTAGAAACCAGTGTTTAAAAGCATGCATTTTTTATGTTTTAAATGGTTTCCTTAGTACTCGCAGTGTTAGCTTCGGGTTTAGCTGCGGATCAGTTGATTGTGTAATCATAGATTAGTAACTAACTACTTTTATTCTTAACTCACATTAATTATAATGTGATATATGGCGGTATATTATAACTTTCCTGTACATTTACTACATTGAAATAAGCATGCATCTCGGACAGCGATGCTCTAAGATAAGGATGCTAATCTTTTGTGTTTGCCAGTATTATGACTAAAACTAAAGTATTTGGTTAATTGTTATCAGTTTTCCTCTACGATTTATCGGGATTTGTGTGAATTAACCTTTACTATTATCCAAAAAAAAATTGTAACGTGTATGATTATTAGACTATTATTATTGGTAATTTATGACTATTTACATGAGTAACAATAATAGTAACCTAGTAGCTAATAACTATAGAGGGCTAAATATACTCCACTTGGAATGTGAAGGACGTTATTAGTTAATTATACATATATAAACCGAATTTATCCCTTTAATATTTGTCAAACTACTCTTTTATAGTTTACATTTGTTATAGTTCTGTGTATGCAGCACAAGCAGCCCAATAATAAAAGTACAGTATTATAATTTAATATATTTTAAATATATTTTTCTACCTCTATACATTATTTTGCTGCTCAAATGTTGTAATTTCCCTCCCTGGGATAAATTAACTTTACATTGCTTTGTTGCTACAGATGTCATCTGGAGCTCTGTTCCCTAGCTTGGTGTCCGGATCCCGGGGCTCATCGAGCAAATACCTGGTGGAGTTTCGTGCTGGAAAAATGACCCTGAAGGGCAGTACCGTGACCCCTGATAAGCGCAAAGGACTTGTGTACATTCAACAGACAGACGATTCGCTCATCCACTTCTGCTGGAAGGATAGATCGACGGGGAATGTGGAAGACGTTAGTACACGCTCATATAAACAGTTTTGAATATCAAAATTCCTTTGTAATCCTGATCTGAAAAATATTTATATTTTCACTGTTCCGTTTACAAGGACCTGATCATTTTCCCTGATGACTGCGAGTTCAAGAGGGTCAGTCAGTGCACTACAGGCCGTGTTTTTGTGCTGAAGTTTAAAGCCGGCTCCAAAAGACTCTTCTTTTGGTTGCAGGTATGGCAGGCTGAGAGCCTTCTTGCATCTGGTATTGCCAGTATTGTAAATAAATACTACCTGAAATACATCTTCTGCAGTCATCTTTATTTGACCTTTCAGGAGCCCAAGACAGATAAAGATGAGGAGTACTGCAGGAAAGTAAATGAATACCTCAACAACCCACCAATACCTGGTACCCTGGGGAGTGGAGGCAGCAGCAGTCATGAGCTGTCTGCTCTTGGAGGTATTTCTGAAGTATTTTTGTCCAATGCACTGATACCCTTCCTAAACACTCATCTTAAAGCTGAAGTGTGTTTTATATAATACACTTGGCACATACACACTTTGAGTTGTTCGTTCCTTCCTTAGTATTGATCATTGTAGTAAGCTTGAAAATTATTTATTGTATTGAAAATTTGGTCTTGCTAATGTTTTTTTTGAGTCACAGTCTCACTACTGATACTTTAACATAATCTTACAGGTGAAGGTGGCCTTCAGAGTCTTCTTGGTAATATGAGCCACAACCAATTGATGCAACTCATAGGACCAACTGGACTCGGTGGACTAGGTGAGTTATTATGCTGCTGTATTTTCTCTCACTGTGACAGTATTCTTTTTGTTAACAAAAGCTGGTAAAATTGTGTTTGGTAATTAAGGAAAAAATGTATTTTTAAATATTAGATATTATTAGACATTAGTAGGCTGGCAAATCGATTAATTGCGATTAATCACTTCTAAAAATTTGTTTACATAATTGTGTGTACTGTGTGTGTTTATATGTAAATATACACACATATTTGCATATATTTATATATAATATAAATCATATTTAAATTTCAATATATATGTAAATATTTCTTTAATATATACATGTATGTACATGTGCATGCATTGCTGATGTATATAAATATATACATGTATATGGCAACTAACTGAAATAAGTACTAAACTTACTAAAACTTTATTTGAAATAAAGAAATATTTTAAAACAGACCAGCAAAAACTAATAAAATAATCAGGCACACAATTCAATAATTAAACTTTAAACAAAGATTAAAAATGAAAACTGAAATTAATAAAATAAAAGCTAGTATAATTGTAAATAAATAATACTAAAAAAGACTGCCGTATGGCTAATTGCTCTTGAAATCTACTAAAAAAATCTACTGTAATGTATAGTAACATAATATTTAGTAATGTAATATTTTTTTAATATTTTCTTTGCCTTTTTTATTTATTTAGCATTTATTGCACAGTACATAAGAGACTTGACAGGAAGCAGTGTGTGAGCATGAAGCTCATGCCATGTGTCAGAGCACTGCCCATCGCTGTTGACTCCAATTATAATGTATTTTTATGTCATCAGAATACACAGCTAATTTTAAATGGATGTCAACTATGCCAATAATGTATTTGCTACTATTTAATATAGTTACGATGACTACCAACAGAGGCTAACTGGCTCATCCCAACTAGTAAAACCTTGACCCCTTGTCTTCTGATGTAAAATCGTTCATTTTTGTTTGGTCTGCAGGCGGTCTGGGGGCTCTGGCAGGACCCGGTCTGGCCAGCCTGCTAGGAAGTGGGGTTCCAGCTACTAGCAGCTCATCTTCCAGGTAACACCCAGTAATAGCTTGGATATGGAAGATTGTACGTAAAAGTTCACACTCATGTCATTCCAAACCTGTAAGACCTTCATTCGTCTTCAGAAAACAAATGAAGGATGAAACCTGAGAACTTTCTGACCCTACATAACATTCAAGGCTCAGAAAGGTAGTAAGGACATCGTTAAAATAGTCCATGTGACATCAGTGGTTCAACCTTAATTTTATGAAGCTATGAGAATACTCTTTGTGTGCAAAGAAAACAAAAATAACGACTTTATTCAACAAAGACGAACGGAGATCTTACGGGTTTGGAACGACATGAGGGTGAGTAATTAATGAGAGAATTTTCATTTTTGGGTAAACTGTCCCTTTCATGCAGTGACAATTGAAATACTCTTTTTTTCATCTTTAGCTCTCGTAGTCAGTCCACTGCCGTCACTCCATCATCTACCTCGGCCCCCACACGACTCGGCTCCTCCCAAGTTCCAACCACACCCATAACTCCATCTGTGACAGTCGCAGCCTCACCTGCAGCCACCCCCAGCACACCTGCAGCTCCTTCTGTCTCTGCTGGAGCCACCAGCCCATCTCAACCCATCCAACTAAGTGACCTACAGAGCATCTTAGCAACAATGAATGTGCCTTCAGCAGGACAAGGAGGTGAAATCTTGATGTTAGTTCTGTAAAACTGCTGTAAGTAAGACCTTGGATTACATGCTGACATGCCAACTTTCTTTGTTCAGTGGACCTTGCAAGTGTCTTAACCCCTGAGGTCATGGCCCCAATTTTTGCCAACGCAGAAGTGCAGCAAAGGCTCCTTCCATATCTCCCATCTGGAGAATCCCTACTCCAAAGCACAGAAGAACTTCAAAACACTCTAACCTCGCCGCAGTTTCAGCAGGTTTGACTATTGCGTGTAGTGAATTTTTTTATGGAAACACCCAAAGCTTTTATTTAGTCAAAAACCGAACATGTAACTGGGTAATTGAAGTGTTTATATTGTTCAGGGTGTCCTGTTCTAGGTGATAAACCTGTTTTAGTAAAAAATCTTCAGCAACGAATTACATATTGGTATTTAATCCAAAAACAATTTACATAATGATACTCTAGCATCATTTCTGGGTTTCGTAGGCTATGGGCATGTTCAGCAGTGCACTAGCATCGGGGCAGTTGGGGCCTTTGATGAATCAGTTTGGATTGCCTACAGAAGCTGTAGAGGCGGCCAATAAAGGAGGTCGGTATATTTCAAATGTACACAAACTGATCTGGTTCATTCCAGCTAAAACACTTAACACCCTTGTTTATACTTTCACATACATATATACACATTCCTCTCTCCCACACATCCTTCTGTTAAGTCTGTAGTTTATACAGAAAGGCCTTACAAGGACAAAATTGGATGTACTCTATTATATCTAGACTCTTGTTTTTGGTTAGATTTACATAAATTGTGTAATAAAAAACTGAGACTTCAAGAAAGACAATCTTGTAATGGATAGAATGCCTGTTTTTACTCAATTTCTTGTAGATGTGGAAGCATTTGCCAAGGCCATGGAAGGTGAAGGCAAGTCGAACGAAGGAGGAGACAAGAAAGATGATGAGGAGGACATGAGTTTGGATTAGGCAACTCTCTACATGAGCTTCTTCTCTGCCTTTATCATTTTAACTTTTTCTTACTGTAGAGCTTCCAGAGCATCATGAGGTCAAGCTAAATGTCATGTTAAAGGTGATCTTTGTATTTTTTTTTTATGTTAAAGGGATAGCTCATTCTACCTATTTTTACTCGCTCTTGAGTCGTCAAAACACATTTTTTTTTTTAATGAAACCTGAGAGGTTTCTCTTCCTTGATTGAAAGTCTGGGTAACCAAAAAGCAGGATAAAGCGATCAAATCTCTTCACAAGTCTTAGATTAAACTGCTTGGAAGGATTTGATTAGGATTTGTTTTACAACCTTTTTAGATGTTTTACATCATTTTGGTTACCTGGACTTGTGTTTCAAAGAATAACCAAAGTCTCGTGGGTTTGGAAGTAACATCAGAGTGAGTAAATGGTAACATTTTGGGGTGAACTATCCCTTTAAACAATTCATCCTGTCCCAGTCGCAATGTAACAGAAGTAGCGACAGATGTTTTTATCCGTATTGTGATGTAGTTAAAAAATACAGTTGAGATCAAAAGTTTCAGTTTGAGATCAGAATCTGCAAAATGTTAATTTGTTTACCAAAATAAGACGGATCATACAAAATGTATGTTATTTTTTTATTTAGTACTGTCCTGAAACAGATATTTCACATAAAAGATGTTTCACATAAAAAACGTTTATAAGAGAAAATAATAGTTGAATTTATAAAAATGACAAAAGTTTACAAACAGTTCATTTTTAATACTGTGTTGTTATCTAAATGATGCACAGCTGTGTTTTCTTGTTTAGTCATAGTTTTTCATCAGTCCCTTGTTTGTACTGAGCAGTTTGTCCTGCCTGCTGTTCTTCTAAAAAATCTTTCAAGACCCACAAATTATTTGGTTTTCAGCATTTTTGTGCATTTGAACCCTTTCCAGCAATGACTGTATGGTTCTGAGATTCATCTTTTCACACAGAGACTCATGCAACTATTACAGAAGGTTCAAAAACTCAAAAATTATGCATCTAGAGCTGAGGGTTGAAAACTTTTGAACATAATGAGGATATGTACATTTTTCTTATTTTGTCTTAATATTATATTTTTTTCATTTAGTACTGCCCTTCAAAGGATACATGTTTCCCAGAAGACAAAAGTTAAATTTATTATGATATTCAAATCATAATATAAATGCTCTTAATGCATCGTGTTTCCTTCTGGACCATGAGTGAGCGTTTGAACCTTCTGTAATAGTTGCATGAGAGTTGTCCTCAGTGTGAAAAGATGGATCTCAAAATCATACAATCATTGTTGGAAAGGGTTCAAATACACAAAAATGCTGAAAAGCCAAAGAATCTGAAAAGATTTTTCAGAGGAACCGCGGGCAGTTTTAACTGTTCAAGGGACTCATAAACAACAAAAAAAACAGCTGTGGATCATTCAGGTAATAACACAGTATTAAAAATCTTTTGAAGGTGGTCATTTTAATAAATTCAACTATTATTTTCTCTTGTGGACTAATGTAAATGTCTTTTATGTAAAAAATCTTATTCAGGTCAGTACTAAATAATTTTTTTTTTTATAATCGCTCTTATTTTGGTAAAATAATCAACGTTTTGGAGATTCTGTAAGGTGTTTAATGTAGAGTGTGGTGCTTTCACGCTGCACGCTAATGGTATTGGGGTGGGAATACCTGTGTGTCTGAACAATAGAAATTTCACATTTCTCTTTAAATCAGGAGGTCTTATTAAAACCCTTTTCCAAATAAAGAAACTTGCATCAACAGGTAAATAGTTTTTTGGTCATGTATAAAGTGACAAAAACTTCACAGACAAATGAAACAATTAAAAACATCTTTATAAATGCAAATAGAAAAAAACGACAAAACACAGCATCTACACAGCACAACAGATAGGACCCTGTGAACAGTTCAGTCCAAACTAAAGCCTAGCTCACACAGCCCAATAAACACCAACATACAGTGGTTTTTGGTTCAGTGTTAACCCTGTTGGCGTTGAATCAAGCAGTGCAAACTATCCTCACATCATTCTGCTAAAATAGACAATTTTGAAAAATAAATCTTTTGGAAATTCAGACACAAACACGCTCACAAAAAACACAGTATTTTCATGCAGAAGGTCACAGGATTCCCTCACAGTGCTTGTACCGTTCCACATCCTCAAAGCTTCTGTGACAGTATCACAGGAGTGAATGTATTCACATATAGTGAGATTTCAATCAACACGCCACATGGTTTTCACATTCATAATGTGTTGAGGTGTGTGATTACTCTGTATCAAAAAGATTAAAACACACAAGATCTGTGAAAAACGGTATGGCGGCAGAATAGTACTGACAAATGTAATAGAAAAGGCACTTCATTCTTCAACGCTCAGTGAAGATTTACACTTTGAAGCAATAGTGATGTATGATTACCCACAGTTCTCTCCAATTCAATTACCCTCTCATAGTTGATCATTTGTCTCGGCAATGTGAATTTCAACCAGTCTGAATCCCTGAGGGAAAGAAGCAAATGCACATACAGAGCCATCTTGTTAAAAAGACCACCACTAGATGGTAGCTATGTGCTTCTGCTTCTCAGTCCAAAAAATAATAATAATGTGGCTACAGAAATCGGATGTAAAAACAATGTCGCATATTCTGGTAATGCTGCACTGTGATACTGTCCAGTTTCTGAAAGTAAACATAGGCCACACCTATGGTATATAAACATTTCCAAAGAATAATATAAGAGATAAGACGATATTGTATGAACACTAACCACGAAGATTCAGAAAGGTTAGGTCATATTCAACACTGCACAACACAAAACAGACTCACTCGGTCAAAGATGTGGCATTTCCTCTGTGACCAAATACACAACAGTTTAATATACAGGTGTGGAGTTACTTGTTAAACCTACTGTACCGTTCGGAACGTGCTCAGTGTTGCACATAAGATAAATAGGACACAGCAGGATGCTAAAATGAAACATTTCATCACTGTGCTTGTCACAGCTGTGCATTTAAACTGAGAAAACCAGACTTGTGTCAAGACAAAACACTTGCATCTATAAGAAAAGACAAGTGGTAAACGGTTCAGTTTTTCTAAACATTTGATTAACTGTTTAAAATGGCACTCACATATTCAAAAGACTTGTACATTCAACACTACCTAAAATTCATTGTGGAACATCATATAACTGTTAAACCACATTCTAGTTGGTGAATGTTAGATGACTAAAAAAAAAAGAGAGAGAGAGAAATAAAAGCACAATTAATGTGCCGTTAAATGTCATCTCTAACATAGAGTGCCTGGCTGGATACGCATCGGAATGCCACACATACCCCAAAACTCCTTAAAAAGGGAAAAAGGGAAAAAAAAACACCTATGTGAAAAGTCATTAAAAATATATTCAGTATTCATAAATTATGAATTCCAATAAAATTAAGGTCCATAAATAAAATATTGCATAAATAAAGTGGTGCATAAGAAAAAGCTTTGATAAATGGTGGTTAATAAGCATTTGTGTTATTAAAAAAATAATAATAAAAAGAAATAAATGATCAGTGCTTAAAGTAAGCCTCTCCCTAAATGTGTTTGATTTATAAAATCAGTTTCACGAAGGACGTAAACAAGTGAAGATGGAGTGCCGAGACCACTGGACGTAGCTGAGAGAAAGTGATCTATCCACTGATCTCAATAATCAATAAATAATAGAAATAACCTTCCAGAACTGCCATAAGACAAGAGCGTTGTTTCTCTCATATACAGGCAGCTCTTAAAGGGACAGTGCACACCAAAATGAAGATTCTGTCATTTAGTCACCCTCCAAACTTGTACAACTTAGTTTTTTTTTTTCCCAGAGCATACAGTAAAAGAAGATATTTTGAAAAAGATTTCAGTGTTTTTGTCCATACAGTGGAAGCCAATGGTAAAAGTAACAACGGTTACCATATTATTAAAAATATTTTCTTATGCGTCCATACAACCAAACAGTTTGGTTACCAACATGTTTACAATATCTTCTGCAATATAAAGAACGCCATACAGATTTTGAATAACATCAGGGTGAGTATATGATGACAGAATTTTCATTTTTTGGATGAACTGTCCCTTTAAGGACCCTCTCCATTTCAGCCCTGCTGCACCAGTCTGCGATAGTGAGGCATGACCTTGCTGTCTGGGAGGTAGAGTGCCATCTCCAAGGCAACAAGAACCGTGAACTCCAGGGAAATCAACTCCTTGCGATTTATTCGGAAACGCTCCTCCAACCTCTGTTCAGGGTCAGGCAGATCAAAAAAAAAAATAAAAATAGGTAGGGTGAATGAGAGACAGAGAAAGTCAGGACATAAATAATATGCCCAAGAACACAAAGCACATACATATGAAGAACGGTTAAGTCTATGATTTACATGAACATCCGAAGCAATAAGATACTTACATCGATTAGTTGCTTCACCTCTTGTTTCTTGAGGTCGCTGCTGATCTTGGCAGCTAATAAAACGCAAGCGGCAGACACCAGCTTTCGGTTGTGCTTGTTCAGCCTCCCTTGCAGAACCAGCTTCTCAAAGTAAACATAAGCCATCGCTATGGTAACCGGCTGTAGGCCACACTCCTCGCTCACCGAGCGCATCTCCCTTTTCAAACTGTGGTGGATATTAAAATTATGAATTTACAACACGCCCATGTTGTATGTTAGTTCATTGGTAAAGGTGTAGTTCACTTCCTGAACAGAAATTTACAGGTAATGTACTCACCCCCTTGTCATCCAAGATGTTTGTGTCTTTCTTTCTTCAGTCGTAAGGAAATTATGTTTTTTGAGATAAACTATTCAGGATTCCTCTCCATATAATGGACTTCAATGGTGTCTTCGCATTTGAAATTCCAAAATGCAGCTTCAAAGGGCTCTAAACGATCCCAGCTGAGGAAGAAGGGTCTTAACTGGCACTTATTTTCTCTTTCACTTATTTTCTAAAAAGAAATGGCAATTTATATAATTTTTAACCTCAAATGCTCGTCTTGTCTAGGTCTGCGTAAACTGTTTTTCTGGTTCAAGACAGTAGGATGATTTTGAAGTTGGAGGAGTAAATGAGATGGGAGAAATGAGTTCACGCAGATCTAGACAAGACAAGCGTTATCACAAGTAACACTTGTTATCTTATCTCGTTTCACTAGATAAGACCCTTCTTCCTCGGCTGGGATCATTTCACTTACTTTATTCATTTACTTTGAAGCTGAATTTAAACTGCATTTTGGAAGTTCAAACTCAGCAGCACCATAGAAGTCCATTATATAGAGAGAAATCCTGAAATGTTTGCTTTAAAAAAAACAAGTTCTTTACGACTGAAGACAGACATAAACATCTTGGATGGCAAGGGAGTACATTATCTGTACATTTTTGTTCTGTAAGTGAACTAATCCTTTAATTTATTCAACCAAATCTAAAATGTACATAATGTGACTGTGATAGTGCTATGTGCTAAAAGACCCCCTAAAAATAGCTTAAATGGGGACCACTTATTTCCTGTTCACATATTTTATAACTGAAAAATGTCAATTTTAAAATTCAATTCAATACAATTTTGTCTTTAAAAACATTGTAAATAAAAATAATAGCCTTAAAGCAAATTCAGTAGTGCTGTCAAATCGATTAATCGCATCCAAAATAAAGTTTGTTTACATATACATATATATATATATATAT
>JAHKKF010530619.1:0-19979 GCA_019740295.1 Labeo calbasu
TTGTTTTATTTTATTTTATTAGAAAAAAATGTTAATATTTATTTTATTTTAGTTTATTTTTGTTTGTTTTTTAGAAAAAAAAAATCCAGAGAAGCTTCCAGGTGCAGTCTGTACATTTTATTTTATTTTATTTTATTTTGTTTTGTTTTGTTTTGTTTTGTTTTGTTTTGTTTTGTTTTATTTTATTTTATTTTATTTTTTTTATTTGGAATTAGGAAATATATTTCCACAGATGCTTCAAAGTGCAGTCTGTACTTTTATTTTATTTTTTGTTTTGTTTTATTAGGAAAAAAAGTTAATATTTCCACAGAAGCTTCAAGGTGCATTTTATTTTATTTTATTTTATTATTTTTCATTAGAAAAAATTTTAATATTTAGACAGAAGCTTCAAGGTGCATTTATTTTATTTATTTTATTATATTTTATTTTAGATTAATTTTTCTTTCACCGGGTGCATATTCTGAAGGATGCAGACAAGTCTGCCCCCCGACAAATTGGTGGTTTGAAAATGGCCCCTTTTGTTTTTTTTAAGATGGATTTTTTTTTTTTTTTTTTACAGAACACTTACAATCTCGATAGACCAGAAATGCCATGAGTTTTTATATAGTACCTGATCCAACACAGGTCAAATGTAGAGCATTTGCCAACAAAAAATGTCTAAAGCCAAAACATACAAATTCATCTCTTTTATTGCTGCTTATCAGTGATTCACATTCTCCACATTGCTTCAGCAATTTCATTCAGCTGTATCTGTCTCTCTTTTTGTCATTTCAGAGTTAAACTTCATATGGGCCGCCCATCAGGTTCACCACAGTTCTGAATACTACAATCTGTCGACAGCACTACGCCAGTCTGTCACCCAGCAGTTTTCCTCATGGGTATGAAGTACCTGCATCTCACTAATTAATCTGTGATAATTTTGGCACGATACATGATAGATCATGTAACAGTTATTAGTTAATGAGCTCTAACCGTGTAGCTAATAGCCTATAATGAAGTGATAATATTTTATGTGTTTTATCAGGCATTTTACGTTCCGCTGGCGCTGATGGTCCCTCCGTCAATTTTCGCAGTGCACGTGCAGTTCAACCTGCTGTATCAGTTCTGGATTCATACTGAGGTACTATAAGATTTGACTGTGCTAATTGTTTAGCACATTTTATTTCTATTTTAAAGCAATTTCTTGATCTTGACAGTTCCAGGCTAAGTTTCATAGCATATTAGCCATTTTCAAAACTCTAAGCATTTGTAGTTTTGCCCGTTCAGCGGTTCTGAATACCACAGTCAATCATAAGTAATGAGATTTTGAGATTTTATGAAATATTCCAAACAGAAGCTTTACATTCGCCATTTAAATGGCCTTCAGTATCGGCTTTACATTCGGGGATCGTTTGGGAAATGGATTTGGAATCGCTTCCATCTTGTAGAGCTCTATTAGTGAAAACAGTCTTCACGTCTCCAATTTTCTGAAGGGTATAATTTATGCTCCCTTTATAGGCTTTTTTTGATGTCGTGTAATTTATTGGCGTCGAGTTCCCAGTTCCCGTCCAACATTAGAGCGCAAGTTAAGTTGTGAGGGAGCTCCTTTCTTTTAAGATAAAATTCAGCTGTTGCCAGATCTCTCATTACACGGAAATAATGGCCCACCACTCACTTATGCTGAGCTGTTCCCGTTTTGCAGACGTCAGAAATCAAGCACTCAAGTAAAAAACCTGACGGTCGGCTCCAACACCTGCGATATATGCCTCATCAAGCACAAATGGATGTTTATATCCTGGTAAAATAAGGCATGGAGCGTGTATGTGTGCATTTAACTCGCCATAAAGCTCGTGCAGTATTTACAAGAGTGTGTTATCAGGCGCGTTGGCTTCTATGTGCGTCTTCTAATCCAATGTAGTGTTTGTTTTACTTCCAATCTATAAATATTGTTCTTTCCATCTGGAAATTTGGCCACCTTTCTCTTTCCGTAGTTAGCGGAGTTTCGACCGAGCTCATCAGATAAGAAAACACTATGTATTAATGATGTCTCCAAGTACATTTGTGAACATCTGAACCATTCAAGGTTCCACAATCCCTGAAGAGCACATTTCTTCTGCGTTTCAAGCCAAGATAAAGACAAGGCACTCAATAGGGAAAATTAATCACATGCTGTATGTAAGACTAATATTAAGATTCGGTCTGCCTGTCCATATGAAAAATGTCAAAGGAGGACAACGGGCTAACCCATGATCATTTGTCTTTTGGTGTTTTGTCTGTGGTTTACATGCTGTATATAGGAACGACCTGTTGCTGTTGCCCTTTTGTGCATGGAAGGAAACTGTTATTAGTGAGGTTAAAGAGAAAGTTCACCCAAAAAATGAAAATTATATCATCTTTTACTTACCCTAAAGCCATTCTAAACCTGTATGACTGAATGTCTTCTGCTGAATATTGTACAAGTCTTTTTTTGTTCATGCAATGACAAAAATGACATAAAAGCACCATAAAAGTGGCTTGTGTGAGAAACAGATCCATATTTAAGTCATTATTCAGTGATAATATTTCCCTTCAGTAAGGTTTTAAAGATTAGTTCACTTCCCGGTTAAAAAAATGTCCTGATAATTTACTCACCATTTCATTCAAGATGTCTCTCCTTCTTCAGTAAAAAGAATTTAAGGTTTTTGGTTCATTTTTATTTCAGTCATTTATAAAAACAGTTTAAAACATTTGCTGGATGGTTAAAATAAAATAAAACTGCATTTTTGAGAGAAAAAAAAGATAAAGATAAAAGATAAAAAAGCTAGGCTATATAAACGACAAGCCAAAACAAATTTATTTAGGCTAAAGTGAAACTGAAACTAACGTTGGGCCTCTCAGACAACACAAATCCAAATGTTTTTGTAATCGAAATGTATTTGAAAAATATTATTTATTATGTAAACCTGGTTTTGTACTTCACTCGCATTCCAGTACCCACATAAAAAAATAGTTTGACATAATATCACGGCAGTACGTTGATAATGATTTTTTTTTTTAATGATTTGGGTTTTTTTTCCATATGTTTGGCTGACTCTGTTTTATTATGATAACGGAAAGGCTGCATTGTCAAGTTAGCAATGCTTAAAACTGTGTGTGCATGTGTGGCGCCGACGCAATCGTTTGAATTTATTTATTTTTTTCCTTCTAACAGTTCAAACGACTCCTTCTAGTCATATAGATAATTGAAACTGTAAACGGTTTGCTTTTATGTGTGTACATTTACAGTAAAAACAAATCTTTGTGCTTTTGTAAAATAAAGAAAAATAGGATGCCGCTTTCAGCCGTCTTCCTTTCGCGCAGCACAAAAATGAACCAAAACTCTCCATACTAGTACTAGGTCTGGGCGATTTATTTATTTATTTATTTTTATTATTTTTATTTTTTCAGATTTTACCGATTAATTCAAATGTAATGTGTTGCCAAGATTTTATTTATTTATTTATTTATTTTTTTTAGGAATCAAGGAATCACGAGTTTGAGTAGAAATATAACCAAACGTTAGAATTAGAAGCTTTGACAATATGCCAATGATAGCAGTAACGAGAAAATGATCCAACCGCATGACGGCGCACGTGATTAACTGCTCACGTGTGACGCGCTCATATTGCTAGGCGCCATTCACACAGAATACACTTTTGTGTTGACAAAGATGTGACGCGGCAGTGGAATAGGAAAAACATGCAAGACGATTGGAGTGCACTTCTTTTATCTTGAGTGCCGTATTTTTAGAATGCATTTTCATGCATGAGACGCTACAAGAAAAGCAGTGTAATCGAATAAAAACTTGTGAAGAACTACTGCTGTATGTCTGATATTTCATGTTTGCATCATGGTGACAGGCTGAAAGCTGCTGTTCATTGTTTTTACAGGACATTTATAGTTAATAGTCTATTGATGTTTTACCTTTAGTCATTTTGAATTTAAATTATCTTGACTTGAGATTTTTTTAAAGCATTTTTTCTCTTAACATATAATATGTAGAAGACAACTTGTACAAGGTGTAGTTCCAGTTCATGCATCTTTTCTGCAAAAATATTTAATAAGTGATTTGTTAACATTTACATCATGTTGACAACTTCATGTGTGGTGCACTTGGAATAGAATTTTCTTTAACTATAGAGTTAATAAAAAAAGAAAAAGCAACTTGAATCATGTTATAGTTACATTTTCAAGTTGACTAGTTAAAAATCGTAATCAAGATTTACATTTTTTGCCATATCGCCCAGCCCTACTTCACACGTTACATAATCACGTCATAAAGGTCATGCGTGGTTAGTTCTTTGTCTGTGCACTTCAGTTTAAAAAGGTAGGGTAGGGCAAAAAAACCTCTTATCTCGTTCTGTCCTCCAACTTCAAAATCATCCAACATCATTGATTAACCTTTTTTGTAAAGGCAAAGAGCCCTTTGAAGCTGCATTTAAACTGCAGTTTGGACCTTCAACCCATCGGCCACCATTAAAGACCAACCCATGAAGAAAATCTTAATTCTTTTTCGACTGAAGAAATAAATAAATAAACATCTTAGATGATGTGGTTGTGAGTAAATTACCAGGAAATTTTAATTGTGGAAGTGAACTGATTCTTGCAACTGCAAATGGATCACTGAATCTTTGATTTGAACCTGGGAACCAGATTGGTCTGATTTGTGAATTAATCAGGTGGGTTTTGTGAACTAGATCAGCTGATTCAGTTCAACTGATGTCAAGATTGTCAGTGAATAATGTCAAATCGGTGTATTTCTTACACAACGCTATTTTATTATATTTATGGTTCTTGGCATCATTTTTGGAGCTTGGAAGTTTTGTAAGAATATTATCTGTGACCATGAAACTGTTTTTATCACTAGCTGGTCAAAGATCTTGGACCTCTGGAGTGGATCCTAAATACTCCCAGCCACCACAGAGTTCATCATGGTAAGCATCGTTACCTTTGACAGTAGAGTTGCATTGCAGTCTACCATAGTGCATTAGTGTTGCTCAGTTTATGACTGTGGGTCAAAAGCTAAGCATGTGTTGTCTTATCAAATGACTTAAGTAACACTGTTAATACTGGTTATACTCTTTATCCAAGGCAAAACATTCTACACGTGTTAACAGAGATGCCATAATAACTAGTGATTATGTGTGTGGTGAATCAGTAACATTTGACCATGCATTCGCAGGGCGAAATCCATATTGCATTGATAAGAACTATGCAGGAATTCTGATCATATGGGACAGGATGTTTGGTAAGTTCTGTTTGTATGGTTTTGCAAAAATGACAACCAGTACAACCATGTCTGAAATAATAAAAACGCCACAAAGCACAAATTAGTAGTGTAATTTATAACCTACAAAACACAAAAGACCTGTTACTTTAAAAAACAAATGATCTGTAATGCACTTTTTTGTGAATTGTGATTTATAGGGATGTGCCCATATAGCAAATCCATATTCGTAAAAGCACGGAAAACATATAATGCGTTCTACAGAGCTTCTAAAGGGACATGGTTTGTACATTACAGTACATAAAATTTCACTTACCACATAAACAGAGTAAGGAGACATGACTGATAGGACGATGGCGAATGATTTGCAGATTCTAAGCACCACTGACAAACATCTAATCTTGTAAAATGTGTGGTAAGTACTGCCACTCCATAGTATAAAGTGAGTATGTGTGATCGCAAATCTCGAAAGTGAAAGTAAAAAGCAAGTGCACATTCAAAAGCGATTTCAATGCCCTGTATATTAATAGTGGCTCCCTAATGGCCTGCAATTTATATACAGTATAATCACCCAACCATATAATTGCAAGAGAAAGCATTGGAAAATATTTTTTCCTCCCATCTCGTATTTATTCCCTTTAGGGGTTCCGTAGTACACGTTTCCTTTCCGAACGCAGTGTACGGATTCAGGCACAACACGCATGCAAATCAGATACATTTTGAAAATGTGATGTTCTCTTCTTCCCATCATAGGTACATTCGCTCCTGAAAGTGATAAAGTTATTTATGGACTCACACACCCAATCAGCACATTTGAAATCTGGACTGTCGAGGTTGGTCAGGATTTTGGATAAATTCTAATAAAAAGTATATGTATATTTTATAATTTAATTTTACAAATGTATTGACATATTAATATTAAGTATTGTTTTTTCTTTATATTTTTTAATAAAATACTTCTTCTTTTTTAAGTTAATCTTTGCTTAATGACTGTTTTAGGGTTCGTTTTTTAGTATTATTGTAACATACATGGGCTCAGGGATCACAGTATGTAAGCAAAGTTTACATCATTCATAAACAAAATGTTTAGATTAATTTGCTCCCACATTCTATCTGGACCTTTGACTAGTAAAAATATCAACACTGGAGATGAATTGGGTTTCACATAATGGGCTCTAGTGTATCAGACCAGCCTAATTTTAGAGATGTAAATATCTGAGCTGAGTCAATGGGAGCCGGGCTTCTCCTCACATTACCGTGCTAGTGGAAAAGCCATGCTGTAACCATAACATTATTACTCCACTTTAAACATACGGCTCTGGAGAGGTGAAAGAGTCCTGCAAAACCAAATGGAGGTTGTGTTTGATTATTTTTTCGCTGCTCTCCCGTGGCGGGCCGGAGAAAGAGCAATCTGATGTGTGTGACAAAAAGCATTTAGACACGAGGACTAGATGATGATGAATAAAATGAATAAGAATAATGTTTATCTTACGGTGAAATACAAACTGTGATTTAAAAAAAAATCAGGGAGATGAAAAGTCTGAAAAATGAATAAAATACAAATCAAAAGGGTAGTGTTTCATCATAGTTGAGTGAAAAAGTTTTTAGGTAATGCAGCATTAAAGTGGTTGCTTGGTATTAGGGCTGCATGTGCCATGTATGGTTTCTACACTCATTCCTCTTTTCTTTCCTCTCTAAAGTTCTCTTATTACCCGTACCTATGGCAGAGGTTCTGGGAAGCTGAAGGAATTTCAAATAAGCTGTCCGTCATTTTAAAAGGGCCAGGCTGGACTCCAGGAAAACCAAGACTAGGAGACATCGCTGATATACCCCAGGTGGGAAAATTTATTTTTGTTTTTTTTACACTCCACTATATCAAGATGCATCTTATTCTGATAAAACAGTAGGTTGCACACCATACAGAAATGAATTGAGAATGTATTTAAAATTCGGATTACATTTCCAAATTTCTAGAATATCGAATTAAAATGGAATTGAAATGTAAAATTGTAATATTTTTTAAAGAATACAGAAACATTAGATGATGTATTAGAGTTTTGCATTTCATTCATTTACTACCATTTAAAGGTTTTTTTTTACTTTAACACATCAATTCAGCAAATATACATCAAAGCTCAAGAATTTTCCTATTCTGATAAAACAGTAGAAAGCAGGTTGTGCGCCATACAGAAATACAGAAAATTCCTAAATAAATAAATTCCTACATTTCTAGAATATAGAATTAAAATGGAATTAAAACAGAATTAAAATTGTTTTTTCTTTTTAATTTTTAATTTTAAAAAAAAGTATACTTCTATTTAGCAAGTATACATTAAATATCAAGATGCTTCCTATTCTGATAAAACAGTAGACAAAAGGTTTTGCGCCATACAAAAATAAATTGAGAATGTGTTTAAAATTCTTATTAAATTCCTACATTAGAATATAGAATTAAAATGGAATTAAAATATAGAATTAAAATAGTTTTTTTAAGAATACAGAAACATTAGATGATGTATTAAAATTTGTATTTAATTCATATACTACCATTCACTTTTTTATTTTCTTTTTTTTTTTTTTTTTACAATTTTCTTAATATTTGTATTTAATTTATATACTGCCATTCAATTAAAAAAAATAATACTTCTATTTAGCAATTTTAAATTGCTGAATTTGTAGAATACAGAATTAAAATGAAATGAAATTATAGAATTAAAATAGTTTAAGAACACAAAAACATTAGGTGATGTATTAGAAATGTGTATTTCATTCATATACTACCATTCAAAAGTTGTTTTTTTTAAACATTTTTTTAATACTTCTATTCAGGAAGTATGCATAGATCAAGATGTTTGCTATTCTGACAAAACATCAGACAGCAGGTTGCACCCCATACAGAAATGAATTGAGAATGTGTTTTAAATTCTTATTAAATTCCTAAATTTCTAGAAGATAGAATTAAAATGGAATGAAAATATAGAATTAAAATAGTTCTTTAGAATACAGAAACATTAGATGATGTATTATTTGCATTTCATTCATATACTACCATTCAAATGTTTTTTAAACATTTTTAATAATTCTATTCAGCAATTTTAAATTGCTAAATTTCTAGAATATAGAACTAAAATGGAATCAAAATATAGAATTAAAATAGTTTTTAGAAATACGGAAACATTAGGTGATGTATTAGAAATTTGTATTTCATTCATATACTACCATTCAAAAGTTGAAAGCAATTGTATTCAACATTGATAGTCATAAGAAATATTTAGAATGATTTCTAAAGGATCATGTGACACTGAAATAATGATTCTGAAAATTCTAATAAATTATATATTGAAATATTAAAATAGAAAACAGTTATATATTTTATAATATTATTGTTTTACTGTATTTTTGATCAAATAAATGCATTACTGGTGAGCACGAGGTTTCTTTCAAAAGCACTAAAAGCTTTTAAACAGTGGTATACATTATTGTTAATAAAAGCACTTTCAGTTTATGAACCATGGTGGAAAGACAATTTCCCTCAAAATGCACCCAAACAATATAAAGTACGCAACCAACAGTAAGTTTCAGAGGCAGGACTACCTGTTTGAAAATGGTGTTAGTATTTAGGAAAAATGGTTGGAACTTATTTTAGCAGTTCCATTTCTGCTGTAGTATTGCAGATATTTTCCAATTCACCTTTAAATTGGAAACTCTTTTGTTCTTCACCTTACTTGTCGTTTACTACCTGCTGTTTCTGTAACAGGAAAAAAGGTCTCTCAAACGACTCCCTCAGTTCTCACATAAAAACAGACTCACGTTTCAGACAGGCTTTACAAGTGTGCGCCGTTGCCAAATGAATCTTAACCGCCTTTGTGGGCCGAAGCACAATAGGCTCATTTTCACTCGTCTTTAAAAAGCGAGCTTTTTTGGGCCCGATCAAACAGCAGGCCTGCGACAAGGTTTTGAAGTCTTCTCATCAGGAGAGCGGCGGTTTGCTTTGAAACACGTCTGACTGTGCCACATACTAACAGATGCAGTTTCACACTCAGAAAAACCCTGTCTCTCCCTCTTTTTCTGTCGCTCTCACCATGTTACAATTAAAGCCACCTCAAAGTGGGCCCTGGTGATCCTAAACATGTGGAGAGAGCAGGAATTTGACAGAAATATCTTGAAAGGGCCTCGGTGATGCAGACCGGGGTGTGCCTGTTGTTTCTCCTGTGGAGCAGAGGAGAGAAGGAGCGAGGGAGGCCGGCTCGGATGTGTTGATTTCTGAGGGAAAGCAGAACACCGCGGCGGTGCAGCCACCAGGGCTCTGGTGTGAGGAAAACCCACACGTGTCTGCAGCTGACTCGGCCTCAGGAATTCTTAAGAAATCAACAGTGATCAAGTTCTCGATGATTCATGTCCGAAAACACTGATGTATGAAGCAGAGTTATTTTAGGTCGCTATCCAAACGGTGATGCAATTTTGTTATGTACTGTAATTTAATGTGGAAGCAATGGATCACCCAAATAGTGAGTCCTAAAATGTTTCATAGGAGAGTTAGGTTTGACCACTTCCTGTTGGAAAAAAAAACAGTTTATTCTACCACTTAAGGTGGTCAGGCTGTTTTTGAACACGGTAGCTGGTTTGTTGCTGATTCAGTGTTGTCTTCTAACCTCTACCCAAGTTGAGTTTGAGCCTACTAGCCTTTGATTAACTACTGGCTCTAATTAATCAAATTGCAACAGCTAGAAACCATGTAATGTCTGAAAAGAATCTCTCTGTTAAAAGATATATATGTATTCTCCTGCTTAAAGGGATAGTTCACCCAAAATTAAAAAAATTAACCCATGATTTACTCACCCTTAAACCTTCCTAGGTGTATATGACTTTCTTCTTTCAGATGAGTACAATCAAAGTTATATTAAAAAATGTCCTGGCTCTTCCAAGCTTTATAATGGCAGTGAATGGGTGTTGAGATGTTGAAGTCCATTAAAGTGCATTCATCCATCATAAAATGTGCTCCACATGGCTCTGGAAGGTTAATAAAGGCCTTCTGAAGTGATTAGATGCATTTTTGTAAGAAAAATATCTGTATTTAAAACTTTATAAAATGTAATCTCTAGCTTCCGTTAACTGTAATACACACGTTTAAGAGAGAGTGACGTTCCAGTGGATGATGAACGCGGAAGCACACCAGTCACGAATTAGAAGTACAAAACGAGGATTTGTAAAGACAAATGTTGGAGGATTTCGATATAAGCCAAGAGGAGACTGGTTTTCCTTTGCTGCGAACAAAACTTTGTTCTCGTGAGACTAGCATATTTTCACCAGAGCTCACCCTATGCCTACGACAGTTAGCGTAAGCTATAGATTACGGTTTAAATATAGATATTTTTTCTTACAAAAACGCATCGATTCACTTTATCTATAGATAGTGGGATAGCCTTACAGATCCGAAACAGGGAATGGCGTTTTTATGGGTGGCAGAAAATTACGATTTTCAAGTGGCATGGAGCCATGAAATAAAATAATTTAAAAAAAGATAAATTTGATTTCATATTTCAAAATTCTGACTTTATTCTTGCAATTCCGAGATTTCCCCTCAGCTCAGAATAGAAGTTTATATCCTACACTTCTGGCATTTTTTCCCCTCAGAATTGAGTTGTAAAGTCCGAAGTAGGAGATATAAACTTGCGAGAAAAAAGTCAGAAGTGTGAAATAAAATAAATAAATGTTATGTAATGTCAATAGTAATAGGTTTAAATAATATTTATGATATCTATGAACAGCATATGTGAATTAGGGTGACCACCTGTCCCGCTTTGCGTTGTAATGCACAGCATTTTCACCCCCTTGTCCCGCACATGGCGTATTGAGAACATGCCCCAGATTTTCATCAGTCTGTTGGTTTTTAATGATCATATTAAGAAAACGTCCATGTGTTCTTTTGGCTTTTTAAGAAAGCTTTTTATTTATTCTTTTTGCGGCTTAGTTTCCGCGCAAAGGATTTGCCAAACTCATCAAGCGACTTTCTTCTTGTTTTAATAGTTCGTCTGATGTGGTTTCTATGGCGTTCTTTTAATGACAAATATCTAGAGCGCATTATTATAATGCGAGAGCGCATTAAAATGCGCAAGCACAAATCTCTTCTCTCGCAGGTGGATTCTCTTCATTTGCAGTAAACAAAAAAAAAGATACGCTTTCTTTCGCTTACATGTGCATGCTCAGAAACATAAATCAGTGCATATGACAATGGATGTAATTAGTATTTACATAGCATGACAGTAGAAAATGTATCTATCTCACACGAGTCCCGCATTGTCCCGCAAAATCACATCTATGTCCCGCAACAGATCTCTTGCCAGGTGGTCACCCTAATGTAAATACATTTTGCAGACCTGTTGTTTAAATCAAATTTATGCTTTAAAAGTACAGTAATCATAGCAGTTTTCATCCATAGTATGTATCTTTAAACGTATGCGTTTAGCTATTCTATGACAATTATTTGCATTTCGATTTTGACATCAAAAGGAACAAAAATTACCCCCATTTACATTTTTGTTGCATAGTGGGAAAAAAAAATTCTATGCCTGTAGATTCTAAACCTCATTTTATTTATTTATTTATTTACTACTTTTTACTTTGTTTTTTCTCCAATCAGATTACAGGAAAGGAAATGCCTCACGATCCAGCATGGTCCCCTGCAATGCAAGCGTATGTGATTGTACAGTTCCTGCTTTTGGTGGATGTATATAACAACTTGTTAATGAACCAAACGGTAGGTAACTTTTCCTTTTTTTCAAACGTTCACTGTGAAAGTCGCCATCAGATTTTCCCAGAACTGTGCTCCACTGAAATGCCAAAGCTATTATTTGTGTGCCATCTTTCATTGTCATCTTTAAAAGCTTTTAATTTTCTGTGTGGCTAATGCTACCTCGCGAGGTCTATTATCAGCCTCGCTCTCTCTCTCATTATCCTAAATGTTCCTCTAATAATAAGGCATTTTACTAGCCGAGTATAGACAGAAAACTTTGATGTAATCTTTGTCTATTATTTTTCAACCCCCCCTTTTAAAAACACAGAGATGTTCAGTTGCCCTTGTCCGTTATCCTTGGAAGTCCACGTTCCCCAGGCATAGTTTTGGTTAGCCAGAAAGCGTGGCCCCACCCTGCCTCCCCGCTGAAATGAAACAGCCTGTTTTCCTGTGATTCCTACCTCTGCGGTGCTTCCTTAGTTGTGGCTCTCGGAGAAGTGTCCCCTGGATCCCTTTCCTTTGCTCCACCAGCCAATAAAACAGCCGGTTGGTGGTCCAGCAACCAATACAAATGCTCTGACCGCTTTCCCAGCCTCTGGAATCCTTGCTTTTGCATCAGTCACCTTTTCCAAGGAAAATAACAAACCGAGGCCTTCAGGTTTAGCAATAAATAATGTAGATGTGTGTATTTATATCTCGTTTTCCGTTTGCATTCAATTCTATTGACAAGTTATGCTGTTGACAGAGCTGCTTAAGAAGGAAAATATTCATTTTCAGTCATCTTTCAGTGACATCATCCGTACAGGGGTATCAATCCTGCTGGATGTTTGACTAACTGTTCATTTTGGAAGGTCTGTGCAGTGACCTCTGCTGAAATGCAAATTTCGGAAGATGTTTTCCCCCTTTTTTTCCCCTCCTCTGCCCTCTTGCTCTGTTATTTTTGAAACTGGATATGGAAAGGCTTTAAAAATTAACCAATCAAAACAGATTTTTTTTCCCCTTTTCGTTAATTGTTGAAAAACGAGCCAGCGCTTCAGGGCTGAGGTCTGGGATCTGGATTTTATCTGGTGTCGCACAGGAAAAAGTCTGTAATTGTTTGCTGGTGTCATATCAAAGACGTTATGAGGTCAGTCACCTGACTTAACCGCAACTGAGTACGATGGGTTAGCCAGGTCAAGAAAACCTCATTAACATCGTTCCTTGTATTAACAGCAAATTATCACCAGATTATGATTTCAGTGTAAATCCATTCATAGACGTGTGCCAATTCAGACATAGATGATACTTCCCTAATGGCCGGCCTTGAATTCTTGGAGTGTTGTGATTGTATTACCCAACTGTCCTGACACCTAAATTGGTTAGGTCAGTTTTACTCAGCTGTGTTGCTTGCAAAATTATTTGAGTAAGACTTATTATTATTGAGTAAGACGAAAGAAAGTTTTTTAAATCATGACCTAAATTGTTTCCCTCACAGGACAAAATCAATGTTTCACTGTCAAACCTTGCCAGTACTTTACAGATCTTTGAGAAAAATGTATTACTTACCTAACACTGTATTACGTGTCTCTCGCCTGCAGATACTCTCTGAGATGACTATACTTCTTTTGACTGCCTGCGTATTACTTTCTCTAACCTCTCTGGGCTTCCTGATTGATCAGAGGTACAGCTCTTATTTTATTTTATTTTATTTTTAAATAAATAAATTATGTTTTATCAAATGTGTACACACATATAAAATGTGTGTACACATGCATTTTATTTATTTATTTATTTTTTCATTTGAAATGGGCATATAATTTATTCAAATTTTATTTGATTTCCTTTAATTATCTTATTTTATTTTGATATTTTATTTGTTTTGTTTTATTTTTAAAAATAAATGAAATAAATAATAATAATAAATATAATAATAAATAATAAATATAATAAATGATGACAGTAAATGCATTTTTGCAAAGCTAGCAATTTAACTTGAAATTTGCGTACACATGCATTTTATATATTTATTTTATTTTATTTTATTTTATTTGAACTAGGCATTTAATTTATTTTAATTTGTATTTTTAAATAAATAAAATAAATGATGACAGTAAGTGCATTTTTGGGCAAGCTAGCCCTTTAACTTGAAATGTGTGTACACATGCATTTTAAATTTTATTTTATTTTATTTTATTTTATTTTATTTTATTTTATTTTATTTTATTTTATTTTATTTTTAAATAAGTTAAAGGGCAAGCTAGCCCTTTAACTTAAAATGTATGTATACATGCATTTTTTTTTTTTTTATTTTATTTGAACTGGGCATGTAATTTATTTTTATTTGTATTTTAATTAAAATGAATTTTATTTTATTTTCTATATTTTATTTTCAAATTAATTTTATATATTTTTTATTTTATTTTATTTTATTTGAACTGGGCATCTATATTTTTTATTTATTTTATTTTATTTTATTTTGTTATTTAATTTAATTTATTTTATTTTGTTATTTAATTTATTTTATTTTTTAATTTTTAAATTAATAAAATAAATTATGACAGTAAATGCATTTTTTTGCAAAGCTAGTAATTTAACTTAAAATGTTTACACATGTATTTTATTTTTTTATTTGAGTTATTTGAACTGGGCATTTAATTTAATTTAATTTAATTTAATTGTTTTTATTTAATTGTTTTTATTTTAGTGTAGTTAATTTAGTTCTAAAAAAAATAAATTATAACAGTAAGTGCATTTTTGCGCAAGCTAGCCCTTTAACTTGAAATGTGTATTTTTTTTATTTTATTTTATTTGAACTGTTTATTCTTTTATTTTGTTTTATTTTATTTTATTGTAATTTATTTTTTTATTTGAACTGTTTATTTTAGTTTATTTATTTTATTTTATTAATTTAATTTCATGTAATTTTATTTTATTTTATTGGGCTTGAGGTGAACCTCAATTTTTTTTGAAAATTGATTTACTGTATATACATAAATAAATATGATAAATATGATTTATTTATAATAAATAAATACGTGCCTTTCTTTCAGGGCTAATGCAGCTGAATTGGAGATGCTGAGATGTATTTTGATAATGGCTCTTCAGCGGTTTGGTTACATTAAGCCTCTGGTGCCTCTGTTGGCTTTTCCGATTGAAGTAAGTTTAACAGACACGTAGATCATCACCACAGTCTCTATTACAGATTTCCAACTTCCACTTAAGCACAAGATGCTTTTTGGATCATTCTCAAAAGCTGCTGAAGAACATGATCATCAGGTTTTACACAAACATGTGGAGCTCGAAAGCTGCACAATGGAGACAAATCAAATACTTGCAAACAGATTTTTCACTCAAATTCTTATGCTGAAATAGACGTATTTCCACTAGAGCGATCAGACGTGTTTAATGCATACGTGTTCGAATGTGTGTGTGTGTTTCGGATCTGGCACTGGGTCTCTCTGCACGCCTCAGTGATGTATGACTCCAGATGCATGGCCCAATTGACCATAAAATTGCTGTGTGTGTTTCTGGCACTTGCAGCGTGGGCCGTGCATCTCAGCTGACCTTTCATTAGCGCGCCACCTCTCTCTTCACGACCCTCCATCCCTCCCTCCGTCTCTCCTCTTCTCACCATCCCAGCTTTACGCAAAGGCAGTGTTTCTGGAATCAATTAAACACGTCTGCGGCTCGCCGTGGAAGACTGATTAGATTTACACAAGAGCTGAACTGCTCGTTTTACTGTGTGAGCGTGCATCTGTAAGCTCAGGTGCTGAAACGCCCGCAGAACACTTTTACACAAAGCAGCGTCATATTTTTGTGCCCGTGTGAGCTGTACCCGTAGCCTCCACCTGATTTAATGTGTTTCTGTTGTAAAAGACCAAGGAAAGAATTTCTCTTTCCCTGAAACTTTCCTTTACACTGGTCTATTTGCAGCAAAGCCATTATGACTCTTGAGAAACCTTACAATTTGCTAAAAATTGCCCTGTCAGTTCCACACTCATCCTAGCTTTGGTTTATTTCAGGTAGTGGATGATATTCTAACTGTTTTTTCCATTCCGTGTTTTTCCACCCATCAAAGCTAATATTTGTCGTCCTCATTTCTCAAGGGCGAAACAAAAATTGTACCGCTGCAAAGACCCACCCCACTTTTTTTGAAAGTAGAGGTTAAGATAATATTATCAAGATCAACTTCACACAAAAGCTGCAGTCAGCAGCGCCGCCGGCTTATCTTTTCGTAGCACCTGACACCCTCCAGCACACCACAGGAGAGAAACTCTGGAGCTTGGAGCCTGAATTAGACTGATAAGAAGAGTATTAGCAAGTGTTTCAGGTGATTGGGCACATTTGTTTCCACTGTTAGTTCTCAAGTATCACTAGTGAATTGGGGCTTTGGGGTATCTTGGAAAAAGAATACTTTATATTGAACACTACCATTCAAAACTCGGGTCATTTTATTTTATTTTATTTTATTTTATTTATGTTTAAATAAATAAAATAAATTACGGCAGTAGGTGCATTTTGGGCAAACACGTGCATTATGTTTATTTTCTATTTATTTATTTATTTGAACTGGACATTTATTTTTTAAATTTTATTTAATTTTATTTTAATGTTTAAATAAATAAAATAAATTATGGCAGTAAGTGCATTTTGGGCAAGCACATGCATTGTATTTATTTTTTATTTATTTATTCATTTATTTGAACTGGACATTTATTATTTTATTTTATTTCATTTATGTTTAAATAAAATAAATTATGGCAGTAAGTGCATTTTGGGCAAACATATGCATTTTATTTAGTATTATTTTTTTTATTTTATTTTATTTTAATGTTTAAATAAATAAAATAAATTATGGCAGTAAGTGCATTTTGGGCAAACACGTGCATTCTATTTATTTTTTGAACTGGACTTTTATTTTATTTTATTTTATTTTATTTTATTTTTAACACTGTCAACGCATTTATTTGGTCAAAAATATAGTTAAAACAGTAGTAGTAATACTTCTCAAGTATCTTTAGTGAATTTGGGGTTTTTGGAAATGATAGCATTACAGCAGTATGTTCAGGTGAAAAATAAATATTTAATTTTAAATTATTTAATTTAAATATTTAATATTATTTAAATATTATTTTATTTTATTTTATCCAGTTCAACAATACTAATAAGTAAAAATGACTTCATATTTCCTTCAACCTTCATTTCAGTTTTTACATTTACTAAAATATTTAAAATGTAAATTTTATTATTTTATTTTATTTTATTTTATTTTTAACACTGCCATTCAAATGTTTGGATCAGTCACTGCATTTCTTTGCTCAAAAATATAGCTAAAACAGTAATATTGTAAAATATTATTAGAACCTAAAATCATTGTTTACTATTTTACTATATTTTAAAATGTAATTTATTTCAGTGATGGCAAAGCTACATTTTGTAGCATTATTACTCCTTTTCTTCTTACTATAAATGTTGCAAACAGTTGTGCTGCGTAGTTTTTAATGTGGAAACTATGGTGCACATTTTAGGACTCTTTGATGAATAGAATGTTTTAAATAACATTTTTTGAACTAAAAATATTTCATAACATTATAAATGTCTTTATGGTCACTTTTTGATCAAGTTAATGTCATTGCTGACATTTTCACTTCTTTCTTTCTATAAAAAAAAATCTTACTGACCCCAACATTTTGAATGTAAGTGAATATACAGCATTTTAATTTTTTAATAACTTATGTCCAGTCCATCCCTTTCCATCATTCCTTGCTCAACATGTCTAGAACATGTGATCTAATCACTTCTCTAACATAAAATCTGTATTTTGATTAAAGACGTGTTATGCAGTGTTGGATAAAGCAACAAGTAATGAAAATTACGTAATCCGATTACTTTTTTCAAGTAACTAGTAAAGTACAATGTTTTTGCTGCTGACCTATTTCAACCATAATAATAAGTACAAATGACTTTAGATTTATATTTACTTCAACCTGAGGCTTATTCATTTTACTTCTGGTATGAAAGGTCTTTTAATTTGCCAAAAATAGAAGAGTTTATATTAAAAACAAACAAGCAAGTTCAGCCCAGATGAGAAAGATAACACAATAGTAATGTAACACATTACGTTCTATAAAAAAGTAACTAAGTAATGCAATTAGTTACTTTTTAGGGAGTAACACAATATTGTAATGCATTGCTTTCTCCAACACAGGAAATATGATGCATTAACAATTGTATTCAGTGTCTTAACACTGACATTTACAGTGACATACTCAGTAACAATATGAAAATCGCCGCTCTTGATTTAAGAAGCCTAATGCTAATATATTCTGGAGCTTTCAGTGGGTTGCTAAGCAGGCTGCCATGGTGAACAGACCGTTCATTACAAGCCCCAGGAGACCCATCCATCTTGGACCTTGTCTCAGGAATCCCATTGAACTGATTTACAGAAAGTCCAGTGAGAGTCACACGAGGCTGCCACGACGCCCTTCACCCCGGCTTCAAAGCGCTCAGAGCCGGGCTGAACCGGGCTACGGTCTCTCAGCTTCATTTCAGAGAACTGGCGCTCGTTTGACTGCCAGAAGCAGTAGGGGGTTTCAGTAATGGGTCACCACTGCCACCTCAGCTCACAATCATGGACGATTGCTTGAACTGCTTAACAGGTTTTTTTCTGTCTTTGTGTGTGTGGTAAACCGATGTTTCTTACACAGTGGTTTACGTATGGTGGATATTTTGTGAGTGATCCAGTTGTATTTTGGGAACCAAACTTTGTGTTCCACTTTTATTAGCTCCCTTTTTACATTTTATAGATTTATTTGCAATGCTTTCATGGTAAAATTAGCAAAAAATGTTGTTTTTGAAAGATATGCTCACCAAGGCTGCATTTATTTGATCAAAAATACGGTAAAAACAGTAATATTGTGAAATAATATTACAATTTAAAATAACTGGATTCTGTTTGAATATATTTAAAAAATTCATTTATTCCTGTGATGCAAAGCTGAATTTTCAGCATCATTACTCCAGTCTAAATCATTCTAAAATGCTGATTTGCTGCTGAAGATTTCTTATTATCAATGATGAAAATGGTTGTTGCTTAATGATTTTTTTGAAAATGTGAAACTTGAGCTGTCCCTACTAAGAAGCAGCGTGCATTACTAAAATGTAGGCGTCCACAGGTTGCAAACGTCCCATTGCTAGTCATACATCACAGAGATTTTAGAGATTTAGTCCTGTTTGCTTTTGACCCAAAACTGCAGCTGCCCCAGAGACTCGATTCTTTGCTTATTAAACCCGAGTGTGAATGTGTGCTGCTTGTTTTAGCAACTCGGCATGTATCTTCATATTTATTTCTATCACATTTATGTGTGAAAGAGAGAAAAAAACTGAGGGAGACAGAAAGAGAGACACAACGGGTCATCTGAGACAGCAAGAGCCATAAAACGAAGGGAAAAATACTACATCAGAATGTACACATCTCATGTGTTTTTTCACTTAAAATACGCCCACAGAGGAAACTCTGAGAGGAAAAAGCCTCTCAAATTGATTGAAATATCTGCCAGTTTGTCATTTAACATTGCATTCTGGGATTTGTGAAGTTTCCTAAAGCTCTTAAGACAATTTCTCTGCAAAACTAAATAGACTCAGGTGGTAGTACAGCTCTGACTGAACGTATAGAATGAGGCAGTGTCTCAAAAGCACTAAGCGCCTCTGATTGGTGCGTTTCTGCGCTGACTAATCTAAGTGTCTCTGATTGGCTCGTTTTCTGTGCTGACTAATCTAAGCATGTCTGATTGGCTCGTTTTCTGCGCTGACTAATCTAAGTGTCTCTGATTGGTTCGTTTTTTGTGCTGACTAATCTAAGCATGTCTGATTGGCTCGTTTTCTGCACTGACTAATCTAAGTGTCTCTGATTGGCTCGTTCTCTGCGCCGACTAATCTAAGTGTGTCTGATTGGCTCGTTTTCTGTGCTGACTAATCTAAGCATGTCTGATTGGCTCGTTTTCTGCGCTGACTAATCTAAGTGCCTCTGATTGGCTCGTTCTC
>JAHKKF010530619.1:20029-48123 GCA_019740295.1 Labeo calbasu
GTTTTCTGTGCCGACTAATCTAAGCATGTCTGATTGGCTCGTTTTCTGTGCTGACTAATCTAAGTGTCTCTGATTGGCTCGTTTTCTGCACTGACTAATCTAAGTGTCTCTGATTGGCTCATTTTCTGTGCTGACTAATCTAAGCATGTTTGATTGGCTCGTTTTCTGCGCTGACTAATCTAAGTGTCTCTGATTGGCTCGTTTTCTGTGCTGACTAATCTAAGCATGTCTGATTGGCTCGTTTTCTGCGCTGACTAATCTAAGTGCCTCTGATTGGCTCGTTCTCTGCGCCGACTAATCTAAGTGTGTCTGATTGGCTCGTTTTCTGTGCCGACTAATCTAAGCGCCTCTGATTGGCTCGTTTACTGCGCAGACAAATCTAAATGTCTCTGATTGGCTCGTTTTCTGTGCTGACTAACCTAAGTGTCTCTGATTGGCTAGTTTTCTGTGCTGACTAATCTAAGCGCCTCTGATTGGCTCGTTTTCTGTGCAGACAAATCTAAGTGTCTCTGATTGGCTTGTTTTTTGTGCTGACTAATCTAAGTGCCTCTGATTGGTGCGTTTTTTGCACTGAATAAAGCAGCTCTGATTGGCCAATGCATTCCTTATGTTCAACGTGTTTGATTGGTTATAAAGCTCAATGCTGTTGTGTGAGCAAATCTAATTTTAATTGCGTTAATTGATACTTTTCATTCATTTTTACATGTCATTTTAATCGCAACAGCCATAACACGTTGTTTAATAGTGCATGGGCATTTTTTGCCCCTTTGTCTTGAATTTCTTGGACATTTTTGTACATTTTCGTGGTATTTTTTCCACAAGCCCTCGAGATTTGAGAGGTTACAAGAAAATCTGAAATGCTGATATTTTTATTTGAATGAGGGTATACTGCATGCATTAAAATTGCATTGACATTTGATGGGAGGATTCAGGTAGCATGAGGTCAGGAAGCACAGGGCCATGCCTTTCCCTTCGTTTGTCTCGCGCTCTCAATGTCTCTCTTCTCTCAGAGGGAAACAGCTGTGCTGCTCCTGAGGAAACACTGGTTATTTCCCATTGGAGAGGTAGTTCTGATAGATAGAATATGATTTTGGACTCTGTTTAGAGCTCGGATGCAGTTTATGGTCTAGAACGCAAGGAAGGAGGGGCAGTTAAGGTTACAGCCTTTTGGAAGAATGTCACTTTTGGCCTGTTTCCACAGTGGCTTCTGTGAACCCCAACTCCGAATGCATCATGGGAGATTCTTTGGCCACATGCTTGACCTATTGGCTTTAATTCTTTTGTGTGTGTGCTTGTGTGTGTGTAGTATATTCTCCTGGTATGTGACATTTAGGTCTCTCACAGTTTATCACTTCAAACAAGGTTTTGACTTATGGAATTAATAAAAATAAATTTAGTGCACAGTGATATTGTAACAAAATCTTAAAATATATCTGTTGTTACAGCGTCTTAGTTGGTGTTCACATTTTTACACAAATATTTTAGAAACTTTTCTGATTTACTTAACATTTAAATATGGAAAGCACAAAAAAATAGACTTGAAAACTTAGATGTGCATTACTAGAGGTATGTAATTAAGAAAAACTGAGACATTTTGTAGTGAAATGTAGTGTTTGTTGCAATGGATGATTCGTAATTTAAAATTAGCCTCATAATATTAACCTGTTGGTGTTTAAATGTAAATATCTTGTTTTCCGTAGGTCTTTGTCTTAATTTCTGCAGTCTACTGGAGTCTCCAGTGTGTGAACCAGCGAGCCAACAGGATGAAGAAACAAAACTAGATAAGACATCAACAGCAAACAACCTCATACTGATGCATTACACACAAGCTGTTTACAATTCAATGTCCTGCATCAGTGACATCTGTCATGCATTTAACTGTGAGATTTGTTCTTTTAATTTTTTCAAAAAACTGCTGCTCTGGCGAAGTCTTCACACTGATTTTGGTTTGGCATTGAAAGAGATGCTATAAAAATAGCATGAATTAAGATATTGTAAAGATGATAGTGAGACGTAGCTCTTAAAATGGTACTAACCAGCTTAAAACACGCATAAATACAAAAGGTATGTATTAAATGTAGCTTTACATGCATGCATACTATTATCTGAAATGTATAAAATAATGCAAATACAATAACTAACTAAACTAAAAATTTGACATGTTTGTCATACTGGACAGACAATACCTGACCTCTTACTGGCAATATGATGGACCAACATGCTTTTAGATGTAATTTTAACATATAATATTCTGTAAGCTATATATTTTGTATTTTAGGACAATTCTTTTGAACATTTCAGTCTGAATAAACCAGTAAAGACTGGCTGGTGTGATTTCATGTAATTGTACAAGTTACCACCAGGTGGTGCTAGCAGAACCCCTACAATTGTGTCCCCATTTCATTCAATAGCCTACATATGTTTATTGATCATTTTATTGCTCTTTAACAGGGTGAGTTTCAGTGAAAAGCAATTACACTACCACTGTCATATGACAACATGTTACGATTAGTTCAATGAAAGCATTTGTTATATATAATTATTATTGTAAATAAAGGTAATAATAATATTAATAATAATTATAAATCAGAATGCCTGGTGTCTTTTTAAAAACTAAACCACAATTTTTGTATAATTGGGTATAATAAATTATATATATATTTAATATATACTGTATAAATCTTCACAGAGTACAGTCCGTCAGCGAGACAAATAATGCAACAAAAAGAAAAATATTTTAGTAAATGTTTATAAGAGAATAGAATTATACATGATTTTATATGCTCTTTGTCAAAGCTTTCTAACATGATATGACTTGTTTGTCACCATTTCATAGTTTCCAGTTTCATAACATCTGGATTTCACACCTGGAATAAAGTGAGGTGGCGTGCTTAAGTGGTGTAAATAATTAATGACAAATTTGTTAGATGTCTTGCTAACAGATCCCTGGAGGTGCGTCTGAATTTAATATGTTACTTAAATGTTACTGCTCATTAAAGACAGAAGCAGTGACAGCTTAAATGAAGGTTGTTAGCAGAATCTGCAGAATATTAGCACATTAATAACACATTTACTTTTTTTTCATGGTGAAACCTTCCAAAACATCACTGATTTATTTAACTTTAGATGGATTATGTAAGACATGTTTACTTCTAATGTAAAATATTACTTGTCTAAATGTAATATAAAGTTTGCATCTAATATACACTGTATTGGCAAAAGTATTGGTACAGTACAGCAACAGGGACTTTAAAAATTATAAATACATAGATATTGATATGGCGTTTGTCCCCCCTTTGCAGCTATAACAGCTACCACATTTCTGGGATGGATTTCTAAAAGATTTTGGAGTGTTTCTGTGGGAATTTTTGCTTATTCATTGATGTTGGACGAGAAAGCTTGACTTGCAATATCCTCTTCTGTTCATCCCAGAGGTGTTTGATGGGGTTGAGTTCAGGGCTCTGTGTAGGCCAGTCACTTTGTTCACACCAAACTCATCCAGCTATGTTTTTATAGAACTTGCTTTGTGCACTGGAGCACGGTCATGCTGGAATAGAAAAGGGCCTTGCCCAAAATGTTCTGACAAAGTTGGAAGCATAACATTGTTCAAAATGTTCTGTTATGCTTAAGCATTAAAGGGATAGTTCACCCAAAAATGAAATTCTGTCATTAATTACTCACCCTCATGTCAATCCAAACTCCTGAGACCTTCGTTCTCATGAACATTTTCAGCATGCACAGAAGACACGATTGAGGTAAATATCATACGTTCACAGCAATCACATCGTCCAATTATGGAAGGCTAAATGGTTCAAAAAAGTGAATTTTAACATGTCAAGAACACGTAAAATGAACATATTTAAGGTGTGTTATATGCATTAAATAATTGTTTACGCATGAAAAATAAGCTTGTTAAATATGCACAAACAACACATTTAACACATTAAGCAGCACTGTGCAGAACAAGTGTATGACAAGCATTTATAGGCAATTTAGGCATTTTAAAAGTCTTGGCCAGGACATGTCTGGGACAAAGAGCAAGTACAGTCACCCTAATGATGTGTGCACACCAAAAGTGAAGCAAATCTTCACATTGCATTACTCGCTCCAGATTACTCGCAGGATGTTTTTTTTACAACATGTGCACGAATAAAAACAGATTATTATTTTCATCACTTTCCAGGTAGTCCAGCTTCCTTTTTTTACTTTTCTCTAAGCTGTCTCCTTTTTTTGTCAGTTTCATGCTATTTTCCCAGTTGAGTTGAAAATTGAGGTGAATATCACACGTTCACGACAATCCCATCACCAAATTATGGAAGGCCAAATGGTTCAAAAACACGTGAATTTTAACACACCAACAACATGTAATATAAACGTTAAATAAGTGTTGTTTACGTATTAAAAAAATTGCGTGTTAAATACACACAAACAACACATTTAACGTGTGAATCAACGCTGCGCAGAACGATCAGTGTATGACAAGCACTTTTAGGCAATTTAGGCAATTTAGTAGTCTTGGCCAGGGCACGTCCAGGAAAAAGAGTAAGTATGGTCACCCTAAAGTGAAGCGAATATTTACATTGCATAACTCGCTCCAGAAGTCTTGGCCAGGACATGTCTAGGAATATTCACATCGCATTACTCGCTCCAGATTTTTCAGTTTTTCATGTCATCTGCATGAATAAAAACATACAAGCGGACGTGTCAATAAGCTCTGTGCTAATTAGCTTGCGCGACAACACGGCATGTGAATTTCCTGATTGAGTTGAAAATTTTCAACTTGCCTGGAAGACACGATTGAGGTGAATATCATGCGTTCACGGCAATCACGTCGCCCAATTGTGGAAGGCCGATGGTTCAAAAATGTGAATTTTATCACGTCCACAACACATAAAATATGCGTTAAATAAGTGTTGGTTACACATGAAAAATCAGCATGTTAAATACACGCAAACAACACATTTAACGCATGAAGCAGCGTTGTGCAGAACGATCAGTGTATGACAAGCACTTTTAGGCAATTTAGGCAATTTAGAAGTCTTGGCCAGGACACGTCTAGGAAAAAGAGCAAGTATGGTCACCCTAATGGTGTGTGCACACCAAAAGTGAAGCGAATATTCACATCACATTACTAGCTCCAGATTAATCACAGGTTTTTCACATCACTTGCGCAAATAAAGACGATGAGGAGTGTCATCGCACACATCAACAACAACACTTAGCTAATATCAAGTAACAGATACTTATTTGCATCACTAACCAGTTAGTCCAACTTCTTTGCTTACTTTTCTCCAAAATGTCTCCTTTTTTTGTCCGGTCTCAGTATGAATAAGTTGGCTACAATAGTCCATTTTCTGATACAACTGGACATGTCAATAAGCTCTTCGCTAATTGGCTTGTATGACAACACGTCATGTGAATTTCCCAGTTGAGTTGAAAATTTTCAACTTGCATGGAAAACTTCGCCCAATCACGTCGCCCAAATAATGGAAGACCAAATGGTTCAAAAACGTGAATTTAAACACACCACCAACATGTAAATCACATGTTAAATAAGTGTTACGCATGAAAAAATCAGTGTGTTAAATTCGTGCAAACAATGCATTTAATGCGTAAAGCAGCTCTGTGCAGAACACTCAGTGTATGACAAGCACTTTTAGGCAGTTTAGGGCGATTCAGAAGTCTTGGCCAGGACATGTCAGGGAAAAAGAGGAATGGTCATCCTTAATGATGTGTGCAGACCAAAAGTAAAGCAAATATTCACATCAAATTACTCACTCCAGATTACTTGCGGGATGTTTTTTGTTTTTTTTTTACGTCATTTGCGCGAATAAAAACTAATTGGGTTGCACGACAACACGTCATGCGGTAAATATCATAGGCTCACGGCCATCACTTTGCCCAATTATGGAAGGCCAAATGGTTCAAAAACGTTAATTTTAACGTCAACAACACTTAAAATACGTGTGTATATTACATATACAAAAATAATATACTATATAGTATATAGTATTAGGGACACACATCTTTTTTTGTCCAGTTTTAGAATGAATGTTAAGTTGTGTCATACATTTCGGGGTGCCTGCAGACGGCTACAATAATCCATATTCTGATACAACTGGACATGTCAATAAGCTCTTCGATAATTGCCTTGTACCACAGCACGACAATGCATTATTCAAATTTCCTGGTTGAGCTGAAAATGTTCAACTTGCACGGTCATAGGTTCACAGCAATCACTTTGCCCAGTTACGGAAGGCCAAATGGTTCAAAAACACATGAATTTTAACACATCAACAACATCTAAAATATGCGTACGTCACATGTTAAATTTGTGTTATGCGTGAAAAACCTGCACATTAAATACGGACAAACAACACATTTAATGTGTGAAAAACGAATATAATATGCATATTTTATGTGTATATAGTATATACTACAAGTTGTTGACGTGTTAGAATTAAAGTATTTTTTAACCATTTGGCCTTCCATACCCAATTTCCGTCATTCGCATCACCCAGTGTGAAATCGCATCTGCTTCTTTGCATTGATTTTGTATGTAGTATGGGACACACCATAAGGCTTGCATGCAGCTGCTTGGACATGGAAACTCATTCCATAAAGCTCCCGCTGCACAGCTTTTGTGCTAATATTAATGCCAGTGGAAGTTTGGAACTGTTCAGCTATGGAATCAGCAGAGCGACTTTTACGCACTATGCAGCCTCAGCACTCGGTGACCCCGATCTATGAATTAACGGCCTTTAGGCTTCATGGCTGAGTTAAATCTGTTCCTAAACACTTTCAATTTCCAGTAATTCCACTTACAGTTGACTGCAGAATATCTAGCAGGCATGAAATTTCATAAAATGACCTATTGCAAAGGTGGCATCCTATCACAGTACCACGGCTGAATTCACTAAGCTCTTCAGAACGACCCATTTTTTCCACAATTTGGTTGTAAATGCAACCTGCACGGCTAGTGGTAATGGGTCTGATTGAAACATCTAAATTCAGGAATTAAGAGGTGTGTCCCAATAATTTTTTCTACATATGTAACTTAAAAGTGTAAAGCTTTTATATAGCTGCAAATGACTAGTTCCTTAGGGACGATCGTCACCATTGATATCTAAAAATATTCCTTACGTGGAATCGTGTTCAAAGACTTTTGAGTCATAATGTGCATGTAGCCAGTTACGATGTTGTTCATATAAACTAGCACAGCTCTATATTCACATGACAGCTTGGTTTGACACAAATCTCTTTCCTGACATGACCGACTGTTAGTTGCATGCCTGCACATTGAGTTTGAGCTAAAAGCTCAGTGATGTGAGGATAACTCACATTAGCAGTGACCCGAACCTCTATTGCACAGATATTTTGTCGGCCTGTTGCGCTATTAAGTGCCGACTGTAAGATCTGCATTACGAGTACACAATGCAATCCACTGGAAACAATTTTCAGAGGCTTGATTAGGTAAAATGTATAATGTGGTGAAAATAACAGGCCTGTGTCCTCATCGCAATGGCAGATGGGTCCTGTTAGCCTCACAAATGTGGTGTTGTGCTGCCAGAAAAGACCCAAATGACTCATGTTCAGATTATAGCATTACACTGCTTGCACCAACTGGCAGAACTAGAAAGAAATGGGCCCATCCTTTATGTCTCCTAGCCTGGAATGAAAGTCGTCCACGGGATGTTGACCACGGTAAAATATACAGCATTATGGGATTTGTGGCCTCATTTAGCCTTGTAACTAGATTGTTTATAAAATATGTGGCGTTTAGGTTGTATTTTCCAACTAGACATGTTTACAGTTGGGAGTAATTTGCATTTGCTAATGGCTTCCAAACAGCTATTTATTGAAAAGTGATTTGAAAAGTGACTCAGTACATTGAAATGTTGTACTGGTTAAATTAAAGGGATACTTCACACAAAAATGAAACTTTTGTCATCATTTACTCACCCTCATGTTGCTCCAAATCTGTGGAACATAAAAGAAGATATTTTCGAAGGATTTGCGTTTTTGCGGGTGAACTGTCCTTTTAACATGTAGTTATGTTTCAGTTTTGTGACAGATGTGGTTGGAGTTATTCAGGTGAATAGAGGGGACGCAGAAAGATTGGAAAAGCTGTCAGCCTCTTCACAGCCTGTGAATTTTAATTCTCTAAGGATGTAAACAAAATGAATGAACCAGCTGTCCCATGGATAACATGCAGGAGGTTTAGCACTGCGCAAAGTGTATGATGAGGCATTTTACCCCTAAAAGTTAAACTGTTTAAAATTTTTCTTGCACATAGCATTAAGGATTTTTAACGTCTAAGTTTATATTTAAGGTGTGCAGTTACAAAAAAAAACAAAAAAAAAGTTATAAAAATCAACGTAAGTTTGATTAGGTTTTTAAGAAATTAATGTTTTCATTCAGCAAGGATGCATTAAATTGATCAAAATTGGCAGAAAATATATTTATAATATTATAATATATAGTATATAAGTTTTCTGTTTCAAATGCTGTTAAGAACATTTATCACGGTTTTGTTTATTGAGCACAAAATCAGCATATTAAAATCAAAACTATTTTACAATTATTCTGCATAATTCTATACATGGTCAATTTGTTCTACTTTTTATGGTATAATCTTTAAAAAATATGATTTTTTGTTTTTTTTCATTAAAACTTTGTTCTGCATATTAATAAAAATTGTTAATTTGTTCTAAACATTTTTATCCCAAAACAAATCATTAAAAAATATTCAACAAAATTATATATTCTGCATGTTTGCCAAAGAATATAATTTTATATATATATAAAAAAAGGAAATTCTCCATATTTCTTTTTTTTTGTCGTACTATTTTATAAAAAATATATACTTTTTAATTTAAAAAAAATAAACATTTGTTCTGCATATTCATAAAAAATGTTCGTTTGTTCTAAACAAATCTTTAAAAATATTCAGCGAAATTATAAAAATATTCTGCATATTTCTGAATGTGGTTAATTTGTTCTACTAATTTCTTAGCTAACAAAATATAATTTTTGAAAAATATTTAAAAGAACAAAGAAAGAAATATTCTTTTTTAAAGTTTTAAAGTTTTTTAAAGATAAAATCTAAAATTTTCTGCATACTTCTGAATGTGGTTCATTTGTTCTGCCAAATTTACCAAAAAATATAATTGTTTTTTTATATTTATTAAAAAAAAATTGCATATTTCTAAATGCGGTTAATTTGTTCCACTTTTTTTTTAAAAAGGTTTAATCTTCGAAAAATATTTATATATTTTTTAAAAATCTAAAAAAAATGTTCTGCATATATTCATAAAAAATGTTCATTTGTTCTTAAAAGTTCTTATCGCAAACAAATCTTTAAAAAAATTTTTAAAATAAAAATATTTATAATAAAGCCAAAAAAAAAACAATTTTTGAAAATATAAAATGTGGTTAATTAGTTTTTTTTTTTTTAAAGTATAATCTTTAAAAAATATAAATTTTTTAATTCTAAAAAAATTCTAATTTGTTTTGCATATTCATAAAAAAATGGTAATTTATTTTAAACATTTCTTACCCTAAACAAATCTTTAAAAAATATTCAACAACATTTTAAAAATATTCTCCATATTTCTGAATGTGATTAATTCGATTTTTTATCCAAAAATATAATTTTAAATATTAAAAAAAGAAACACAAAAATTCTCCATATTTCTAAATGTGCTTCATTTGTTCTACTTTTTAAAAAACTATAGAATAATTGAATCATATTTTTAAGAAATTCCTAAAAATTTGTTCTACGTGTTCATAAAAATATCCTGCATATTTCATAACTGTTAACATCAGTTTAGCATCATTTGATGATGTTTGTTATTTTGAAAGTTAATATACAATGTTACACAGCATTTTCATATTAAGCTTTCCCTAAGTTGGCTGAGACTGGTAGACTGCATAATTTGCAGGAGCCTTCCAGTACTGCATCCTAGATCCACAGCCTGCTAAATGGCAAGATGGAGAGATCAAGAGGAAAAAGAGGAAGGGAGGGGGAGTGTGTGTGTGTGATGCGAACAGAGGCACGAGAACTGATTGTTGCAGATGAGTAGATGGCTCTCCCTCTCTCCAGCGCTCCTCTCACACGCTCATTTTCCCATAGATACAAACACAGTGGTTCTCTTAGAAGAGAGAGCGATGCTCGCAGGTGACGTCCCCTCCAGCCGATGCAGGAAAACACATAACGTGGCCGCTGGATCGCTGCTGTTGACTTTGAGAAGCATCAGGTGAGTGGAACTCCGTTTTGCACTTGTGTCTGTGGGATAAAGGGAATTGTGTTCAATCGGTTACCAGTGACAACATGATGGAGCTCTTGACTGTATTTGCGTAAGGCTGTACTGCAGACCGACGGTGACAGGCTTGAACAAACACCGTTGCATCTGATGTTTCATACGCTTATGCTCATGTAACACATCATTTGTCAGCTTGTGGGTATTTTAACGGTGAGCTGTGAGTAAAAGGCATTTTGAATGTGGGTTAAGGTCAAGACGAGGCCAAGATCATCCATTTTCCGTAGCCTGAGGTAAAGCTGTGAAGAGTTTGTTTTGGGTTCTTGACATGGCAAGCACTTTTATTCATAAATACAGATTATCTTTCAGAAAAGACACTTGCCTCAGGCACTTCCTGCTCTTGTCACAGGAAGTTCAAAAGCATGACAGGATGTGGAATTGAGTTGTAGAGTAGCTTGTAGAATACTTCAGAAATGGATGAGGGCATGCGATCATTTTATTTTCTTCCTTTCCATGTGACAATTATCATTTCTTATGAAAATATATGATTGTTTTAGGCCTAATCTTAGTTTAACTGTGATATCTGTTGCAAAATCAGGTGAAACTGGTTAGATTGGTAGGTAACACTTTACAGTAAGGTTCATTAGTTAACATGAACTAAAAATGAACAATACTTCATTTATTAATCTTAATGTTAATTTTAGCATTTACTAATGCATTATTAAAATCACAAGTGTTTGTAACATTAGTTAATACACTGTGACCTAACATGAACAATTACAGACTGTGTTTTTATTTACTAATATTAAAAAAAGGTTAATAAACAAATGAGACCTTATTTTAAAGTGTTAACAATCAGTGCAAATATACTTTCTATACAAAAAATATTTGCTACAAAAATAGCAGCTTAAATTTAGAAACTATAAATACGAGGAATGTGTTCAGTATCAGTACTGTATTGGTTATCGGCTGAAATAAGAGGTTTTCTTTTAATGTCTGTTGCAACTGATATTGAATATTTAATAGTACAATATTATTTGCCATATATTTACATCTTGATTACCTTTCTTATAATCCAACACTTAAAGTTAACCTTTGTGATCACTAATAACTTACTAAATGCAGTCTTTAGCAAATTTTAAAATGAATATAAATTTGATATACTGTACATTATAAAGTCTAAATTTGCATATAAAGTGGTTGTTTTTTCTTTTTTAGTGTTTAATTTTAAATGTATTTATACAAAATAGAATAGAATTTTAATATTGGCCATTTATCGGTTATTGGTTATTAAATGAAAATAATTGTCAGTTTGTCGGTGTAACTGCAACTGTATACGTACTTCCCTAAAAGATGATTCATTTGGAATACAGTCTTCACAAAATACCAGTTATTACAAATATTATAGTAAAACCATGATTAATTTTCATAATGGATATAGACCCATATCTCACTTATAACTGGGTTTTTTTATTATTATTTGAAGGTACTGTATACTGTATACAGAATTAAAAAATTTAAAAACACCTTCCAGACTCTGCAGAATAAGAGGGATCATACAAAATGCATGTTATTTTTTATTTAGTACTGACCTGAATGGGATATTTCACGTAAAAGACGTTCACGCATTGGAATGTCCACAAGAGAAAATAATAATAGTGGATTTTATAAAGATGACTTAATTCAAAAGTTTACACACACTTGATTCTTACTACTGTGTTGTTACCTGAATGATCCACAGCTTTTTTTTTTCAGTGATAGCTGAGTCCCTTGTTTGTCCTGAACAGTTAAACTGCCTGCTGTTCAGTTAACACGGTTAAACACAGCTGTGGATCATTCAGGTAACAACACAGTATTAAGAATCATGTGTTTTACTAAGTGTCAATGCTAAATAAAAAATGACATGCATTTTGTATGCTCCCTCTTATTTTGCAGATTCTGCAAGGTGTACAGTATGTAAACTTTTGACTTCAACTGTAGTTTATCTTGAATAACTGAGATATATCTACACTGGATGTTAAGCTAAAAATGTGGCTAATAATTAGAGATTTTTATAAGAATTTTTTCTTTTGATTTATGTACACTACCAATAAAAAGTTTTGGGGTTAGTAAGATTTTTTTTCTTCATTTATTCAGTAAGAACACATTTCTATTAATCAAATAATCCTGAAAAAATGATCAGTTTCCACAAAAATATTAAGCTGCACAACTGCTTTTAACACTGGTAATATTTTCTTGAACACCAAATCAGCATATCTGATTTGGATCATGTGATACTGAAGACTGGAGTAATGATGCTGAAAATTCTGCTTTGACATCACAGGAATAAATTACATTTTAAAATAATGTAGAAAAAATATTTTAAACTGTAATAATATGTCACAATATTACAGTTGTTGCTAGTTTTGATTAAATAAATGCAGCTTTGGTGAGCATAAGAGACTTCTTTCAAAAGAATTTAGAATTTTGTAAGACTTTTGAATGGTAGCATTCTAATACTGTTGGGAAGTTATGCTTTTACAGTGAAAAGCAGTGCTTCACATCAGTTTGTCTTGTCTTCTAGAGCCTAAGACAAATTTCCTCAAAAAGGGACAATAAAGTATACCTTGAACTTTGAACCTTGAATTAATGCCAGTCACTGAGATCAAGTCCAACTTTGACTTCAGTATTGACTGGCATGATGTGGCACATTAAATTATTTGATGCCATGTGACAGTACAAAAAACTGCTTTCAACAGCTAGACTATATTACACAAGATGAGTTTTGTAAATTTTTTGTAAAAGATGATTGAAAGTTTTCTCATTCTCTCCACAGAGGCTGAACTCCTGGATCTTATGTATGTAAACAGAGGCAGATAAACACTGGACAGCATGTCGAATGAAGAAAAGTGGGTCACTTTGAGTCCAAATGAATTCTCTCTTCTTCAAGACTATGCACAGTGTAAGGTTTAATTCTGTAATTCTTCTGTTGGTTAGTCTAGACCAAATTTGACAGATATTTGTTTATCAATGCATAGTTTTTGCTTCAATTCAGGTAGGTGTTTCTGAGATGGAAATGCCAAATAATACTTTTTCAATCCATAGCCTATGCTTCACGATCCAAAGAGCATCCTCTACCCACGCTGACGGGCTGCCATTTCACTGGAATAAAAATCGAACCATTTAACGGCATTTGTGCATGTGTCACTTAAGGAAATGTCATTTCCTGTCTGGAGCTGAAGGTTAAGACTTCAATCTAATCCAATCTGTACCAGGCCATGAGGGGAGAGAAAATTCTGACTGACAGTTATTAATTCCCCTAAATACATAATCCATCCATGATGAATGCTGATTCCTTTGAGAGCTAATGCTGCGGCGGGAGTCAGTCTGAATGAACTGTCATCTATAATCGCTTTTTGGAGGAAATGGTTAGAAAAGCCCAGTGTTTGCTGTGAAGGAGACCATTTTTCACCATTATTTATTACATTTACCATTAAGATAAAGAGATAAAACTATTCTTAGACCATTTTAGTAGCAATAATCTGCTGACATAATAATAATAAAGGATACGATTCAAAAAGCAACCACATAAAGATTAAGATACAGGTTTGTGCTGTTTTGATTACCCCAAAACCTGCATTCATACATAACAAATCAACTGTCAACGAGAGGATCTTTCATTACATATGCAGAGAACAGAGATCGTCTGCATTTAATTGAGTAATCTGAATAGTTGATACCCCCAGAGCCCAATGTTTCCTGTGCCAGACCAGGGCTTCTCTTATTCTAATTTGCTAGCATGCAATATGGGTCATTAGTTAAAAGAAAGGAGGGATATGAAATCCCTCTGCCACTGAAAATCTCACAGGTTTGAAAGCTGTGAGCTCTAGTATCAATGGAATCCTAACAGAGACAATTTGATCTACCAAAAGCTATATTTGGGTGAAAAATGGATATACCGTCATTAATTACTCATGTCGTTCTAAATCTGTAAGACCTTCATTTATCTTCAGAACACAAATTAAGATATTTTTAATAAAATCCAAAAGCTTTCTGACCGTGCATAGTCAGCAATGTAACTGACACATTCAAGGCCAAGAAAGGTATTAAGGATATTGTTAAAACAGTCAACCTTCAACCTTAATTTTATGAAGCTATGAGAACTTTTTGTGCACGAAGAAAACAAATGACGACGTTAAACAACAACCTTCAACATGGTAGTTGCGTTGCTGCTATTCAGGGTCAGAAAGCTCTCGGATTTCATCAAAAATATCTTAATTTGTGTTTTCAAGATGAACGAAGGTCTTACAGGTTTGGAACGGCATGAGGGTGAGTAATTAAAGACAAACTTTTCTTTCATTTTTGGGTGAACTGTCCCTTTAACTATTACAGTTTCTTGTTACAGACACAACTAAGAAGCTAAAAGATGTTCTTCAGGAGTTTCATGGAGATGGGATTCTGGCCAAGTATAATCCTGAAGAGGTATTGCAACTCTTTATAGTCTTATGAAGCACATTATTTTGCAATGTTCATGCTGAGCTAAGATTGCTGCACTGGACCGAATGTTATGAAGATGATCTAGTTTCAGAGGTTATTAGAGCCATCAAACTATATGATGTTTCTTTTGGGTAATGAAGTCAATTCCGGTTTCCATAATTGCTTGACATCTATTTACTGAAGATGCTTTTACTTGTCATTTTGTGCTGCATAGAAGCCAGAAATCCTCAGTCAGGTAAACTGTCATTTTATGGTTTTACAACCTGCAGTTATTTGGTCAGTATGAAGTATTAACCGAGTAACGGGGTGAATTACCTTTAGCAGGAAATTGACTTTGAGGGTTTCAAGCTCTTCATGGAGACCTTCCTGGAGAATGAACTTGCTGAGGAGTTCTGCCAGCATCTCTTCCTGAGTTTCTGCAACAAAGACCCCAAGTCAAGCCCTTCCATGACAGACAAGCAGAGAATCATGGGTAACTGAAATCTGACCATTCACACAGGCTGAGAAAAAAACAAATACAGTTAAATTCAATAGTTAACATACACCTTGCAGAATCTGCAAAATGTTAATTATTTTACCAAAATAAGAGGGATCATACAAAATGCAAGTTATTTTTTATTTAGTACTGACCTGGATAAGATATTTCACATAAAAGATGTTTACATGTAGTCCACAAGAGAAAATAGTAGTTCAATTTATAAAATTGACCCTTTTGAAAAGTTTACATACGCTTAATTCTTAATACTGTGTTGTTACCTGAATGATCCACAGCTGTTTTTTTGTTTAGTGATAGTTGTTCATGAGTCTCTTGTTTGTCCTGAACAATTAAACTGCCCACTGTTCCTTTTTTTCAGCATTTTTGTGTATTTGAACCCTTTCCAACAATGACTGTATGATTTTGAGATCCATCTTTTCACACTGAGGACAACTGAGGGACTCATATGCCGCTATTATTATATACATAAGGTTCAAATGCTCACTGATGCTCCAGAAGAAAATATGAAGCATTAAGAGCCAGGGGTGTAAACTTTTGAACAGAATGAAGATGTGTACGTTTTTCTTATTTTGCCTAAATATCTTTTTGTTTTCATTTAGTACTGCCCTTCAGAAGCTACGGGAGATACTTACATGTTTCCCAGAAGACAAAATAAGTTAAATTTACCCTGATATTCAAATTTAAAAAGTTTTCACCCCTGTCTCTTACTGCATTGTTTTTCCTTCTGGAGCATCAGTGACCATTTGAACCTTCTGTAATAGTTGCATATGAGTCTCTCAGTTGTCCTCAGTGTGAAAAGATGGATCTCAAAATCATACAGTCATAGTTGGAAAGGGTTCAAATACACAAAAATGCTGTAAAAAAAGGAACAGTGGGCAGTTTAATTGTTCAGGACAAACAAGGGACTCATGAACAACTTTCACAAAACAAAACAAAACAAAACACAGCTGTGAATCATTCAGACAAGAACACAGAATCAAGTGTATGTAAACTTTTGAACAGGGTCATTTTTTATAAATTCAACTATTATTTTCTCCTGTGGACTATATGTAAACATATTTTATGTAAAATATCATATTCAGGACAGTACTACTTAAAAAAAATATTGTATGATACCTCTTATTTTGGTAAAATAATTACAAATTTCCCAGATTCTGCATGGTGTATGTGAACTTTTGACTTCAACTGTGGCTTTGCCATAAATTACATTTAAAATGTATTTAAATAGACAATAGTACTGTTTAATGCGTTTTGAACGAATAAATGCAGCCTTGCTGAGCATCTTTCTTAAAAAAAAGTATTAAAAATCTTGCTGACGCTAGCAGCTAGTATACAGTAGGCCTTTAAACCAATAATGTTGGCCCTATATGCACACAGAGCAAATTTTGTTTATTCCTGTTTTTAATTGCACTGCTTTGTCATAAAAGCAATAAACTTGCAACATTATTCTCCCAGAACTCCACCAGGGCTACAGTTAGTGTAACAATAGAGCGATTAAATCTCACAATTATTTCCCAGGGACTTCCATCTCAAAACACACCACAGAAAGTTATGTGTTAAAATTGACTTACTTGTGGTTTGCAAGGTCTAAAACTTATAAAAGGAAGCTGCACGCCACCGAAGATGCCATCCCTGTCCAAACCTCTCGGCACCATCCAACTGAAGGACATGATCTGCTACCTCTCTCTCCTGGAGGGCGGACGACCAGAAGACAAACTGGAATGTAAGATCACTTACTATACTAATTTACTAGTTTTATTCAAAGCAACTTACAGTACACATACAAGTCATTTATGGTTTTGAAGAAGCTCTTTGTATTGTGTTATGGTTCCCGTTTGGTTCCATAATTGGTTTCCTAATAGAGAAAACACGAGGCGGTGCTGCCATCTACTGGCAGGTTTTATCACATCTCTGTGGTTTTCTGCTAGTTTAGAAACCTGTTGCTACGGGCTGCTCAGATGCTAATAACCTCTTGCTAAGGTCTAATGCTGCCTCTGAGACGCTATTATGCAAGAAAGAGCACGCTGTTTGAATAAGAAACATCATTGATGGGCTAGTTTAGATTAAATCGTTATGAGCTTGATTGAATTGTCGTCTTGAGAGATGCTGCTATTGGCTGAGCTGCTGGTTTCCATGGTGACACCCACTTTATAATGCCTTATAGAAAAGCTGAGATTGCATTCTGAATTGTGAGATTCTTTACATAGATATCCTTTTTATTTTTGAACAATGCAGAGCAATTCTCTTATCAGATGATTTTGTAGATGCATAAATTGTCCTTGTACTGAATCTGCAGTGTTTTCTCTTTTTCTGTCCTCTTCCTATCTCTTCTCTGTTTCTGTCGCAGTCATGTTTCGCCTTTATGACACAGATGGGAACGGGTTTTTAGACAGTAAGGTGAGATTTCATCTTTTCAGCAGTCTCTCGGCAAACGCCACCCAGTGGTTGATTTAATTAGTAATTTACATCTACTAATCTAATTTCGCTCGTTACCGTTGAGTTATAAAAATTAAAGATTTCCGATGAGACGTTTCAAGATAAACAAAGATAATAATAAAAAGAAAGTACTTTACAAGTAACTTTTGAAGTAGAAAAACTATTCATATGTAATTCAATAGATTCATAAATACTTAATCAACCTTATTTTTCCCATAAGAACGGGCGCGGCCATTTGTACATTTTCTGGATCGGGCTTCCGGTATTCGCGTCCAGCTGTTTTTAGCTGTACAAAACAGCTCGTTTTGCTGCTTGATATTGCAAACTGATGTGTCTTACCATATTATTTTAATGTATTGACTTAATTGTGACCCTGGACGGCAAAACCAGTCATAGGGGGCAATTTTTTGAAATTGACATTTTTACATCACATGAAAGCTGAATAAATAAGCTTTCTATTGATGTATGGATGGTTTGTTAGGATAGGCCAATATTTGTCCGAGATCCAACTATTTGAAAATCTGAAATCTGAGGGTGCAAAAAAATTAAAATATTGAAAAAATAACCTATAAAGTTGTCCAACTGAAGTTCTTACCAATGCATATTCTTAATCAGAAATTAAGTTTTGATATATTTACGTAGGAAATTTACAAAATATCTTCATGGAACATGATCTTTACTTCATATCCTAATGATTTTTGGCATAAAAGAAAAATCGATCATTTTGACCCATACAATGTATTTTTGGCCATTTTGGCTACAATTATACCCGTGCTATGTAAGACGTAGTCCAGGGTCACAATTATGAACAGACTGATTTGTAGTTCAGTTTTAGCGTTTACTGCACATTGTTATTCTTCTCATTATTTTCCTGAAGCGGAAAATGAACATAGGCTTACTTACGCGTTGATAGCCAACAATACATTGTCAAGATGTTTTTTTTAATGCCCAAAATCATTAGGATATTAAATAAAGATCATGTTCCATGAAGATATTTTGCAGTTTCCTACCGTAAATATATCAAAACTTAATTTTTGATTAGTAATGTGCATTGCTAAGAACTCTGGACAACTTTAAAGCCGATTTTCTCAAATTATTATTATTATTATTATTATTATTATTATTATATATATTTTTTGCACCCTCAAATTCCAGATTTTCAAATAGTTGTATCTCAGCCAAATATTGTCCTAACAAATCATACTTTGATGGAAAGCTTATTTATTTAGCTTTCAGATGATATATAAATCTCAATTTCACATAATTGACCCTTATCACTGGTTTTGTAGTCCAGGGTCACGTATAAGGTATTTTAATGTAAAATGCTCTCCAATATTATTTTTATTTTCAACTTCGAAATGTATTTTTACAATGCGTGTGTGTATATACATAAAACAATAAAATAATAAAATATAAAAAAATAAAAATACACTAATAAAACAATACAATACTGCAATAATTTGCACAAAAAATACAGTGATGATGTGTAGAAAATGTTTTCTCCTCTCTAACAGGAACTGGAGCACATTATTTCTCAGATGATGCATGTTGCGGAGTATCTGGAGTGGGACGTCACAGAACTGAAGCCGGTAAGATAAATTTGAACTGACCCTGGTCTGACAATGTGTGCAGAATTTGATCCTTGATTTTTTTAATAATAAACATGTTTTTTGGTCTAACTTTATTGGATTTGGGGTGTAGATTTTGGAGCAGATGATGCAGGAGATTGACTATGACCGTGACGGGATGGTTTCTCTTGAAGAGTGGGTCCAAGGTGGCCTGACCACCATTCCTCTGCTAGTGCTGCTGGGACTTGAAACTGTGATTATCAATTAAGCATTATATATTTATATGTACATGTCACGTACGTTCATCCCTCAATCTTGTCTGTCCATCTATCCATTTTTCCAAACCAAACAAACAGATACAGTGCATCAGTATTGATAAATGGAGATGTTACACTCTGTTTGCCCACTAGATGGAGTCCTCGACTAATTTTAAATGCTTTGACGGCTGCATTAGGGGTCTGGCGTCTGATTTATTTCCCATGTCATCCAGATAGTTAAAGATGCAGATTTGACACTTTTCAAGACATATTCCTTTCCTTTAAAGTTTAGCATTCTCAGCAGGATTCCAGAATGCACTTTATGTAATTTGCCGTAATGTTTTTTATCACAGTTGTCATAGTTGTATTAGCACTGTCAAGTCCTTATAGCTGTCTTCCTCTCATTCTCTCACTATTATCTTTATCTTTCTCGCTCTCTCTGTATTGCAGAATGTAAAAGATGACGGACAGCATGTGTGGAGACTAAAGCACTTCAGTAAACCTGCATACTGTAACCTGTGTTTGAATATGTTGATTGGATTGGGAAAGCAAGGCCTCTGCTGCTCCTGTAAGTCCAGCACCAGAACTTACAACAGTTATTAAATTAACCATCAGTCACTTATTATGTTTTGCCTTATGAGTGAAAATGGACAAATGCAAATCACAACCATCTAATTCATTAATTAATTACTAAATATTTAATCTTTAAGGCCATAATTAGACTCAAATTTGGTGAAATAATGTGTTTTTATAATAAAACGTTCTATATTAATAAATGTTGACATTAAATAACCAATTGTAGACATTATAATAATAAATGTAATTAAAATACATGTTCAAGTGTTAAAAATGATAACAATTGATACTAAAAACAAATGCTGAATGTGAAACAATGTGAATTATTTTCGGTCTTTTTTCTAGTCTGTAAGTACACCGTTCATGAGAGATGTGTGGCTCGAGCCCCGCTGTCCTGCATCAAAACATACGTCAAATCTAAGAAAAACACAGAGGTGCGTCGAATTGTAGAGTTTAAAAACCAGCACGCTTGGATCACCAATGCTTCACGGGGCTTAGACCAAGGGCTTCTTTTCAGCTAATGAAATTAGAAAGAAATTCTCTCTCTAAGCATTGCTAATTACATGATTAACCTGGTTTAAACAGAGACCCGAATGCACCAATGATGAGTCGTAATCAAAGCCTGTGCTCATTTGTGATATGTCTATAGTTAGATTCTTCTTTTCTCTTCTCCATTTGTATGTATATATTTACATATTAACATAATGCTTTTTTTTAAACAGATTATGCATCATTTCTGGGTTGAGGGAAATTGTCCAAGCAAGTGCGATAAGTGTCACAAGACAATCAAGTGTTACCAGGGTCTTACGGGCCTTCACTGTGTCTGGTGCCAGATTACTGTAAGTTTATATCTTTGTCAGTATTCATAATTAATACAGCTTTAATGCTTTGAACATATAACCGCGTGTGCGTATTGACGAGTTTATACAATATGCGTGTCTTGCAGCTACACAACAAGTGCGCTTCACACGTCAAACCCGAATGTGACTGTGGATCGCTGAGGGATCACATACTTCCTCCAAACACAATATGCCCTGTTGTACTGGTAATATCTCTGTTTTCCTAAGTTATTTTGGGTCTCAATTGTTATATAAAGCTGAGCTCTTTTAGACCTTTACATGTGACCTTTAACTGCAGGAGAGACAGTCCACTCTGAGAAACGACTCCAGCCAATCAGGAGGCCGGGGGAAAATACAAAGGACCAATTCGGTATCAGTGGATGGACAGGGGCTACAGGTGAATGACACACACTTATAGACAGATATAGCTAAAAACAGGAAGTCCCAAGGGTACATTTCCTGCAGACGGAGTTGAACAAAATAGCACAGTGCTTTAGTGAATCTAATAGTCCCTAATGCTATCAGGCAAAATGCACATCTGGGAACTTGACCTGACCTGTGGTATGTCATAATATGCTATACTCTGCATCTAATATATTTCTATTTAGCTATTTTTATGTTTTTCATGCAATAATCTTTTATGATTTCATATTAATTAGGGACAATATGGAATATTTGTGCTTTCATAAATTCTTCACACGCCATTTAAATAAACTAGTGTAGACAAAAGTTTTTTTTAAATGACGTTTTAACTAGGGATGCACTGATATACATTTTTTTTTAAAATATCCACATTTTAGAAAAAATATATTTTTTGTATTTTTTATGCATTACTAACTATTTTTATGTTTTGCATGCATGCATCTTTTATGATCTCATATTAATTAGGGACAATATGGAATATTTGTACTTTCATAAATTCTTCACACACCATTTAAATGAACTAGTGTAGACAAAAAAGGAATTACATTTTAACTAGAGATGCACTGATATCATTTTTTTAAATATCTAGAATTGTAAAAAAATGTATTCTATGTATTTTTTATGCATTATTAACTATTTTTATGTTTTTCATGCATGCATCTTTTATGATCTCATATTAATTAGGGACAATATGGAATATTTGTACTTTCATAAATTCTTCACACATCATTTAAATGAACTAGTGTAGACAAAAAGTGTTTTAAAATGACATTTTAACTAGGGATGCACTGATATATATATATTTTAAGAAATGTATACATTTGTAAAAAATAAAATTCAATGTATTTTTTATGCATTATTAACTAGTTTTATGTTTTTCATGCATGTATCTTTTATGATCTCATATTTAAATGAACTAGTACAGACAAAAAAGTTATTTTAAATTACTTTTTAACTAGGGATGCACTAATATATATATATTTTAAATATCTAAATTAAAAATGTATATATATATATTCTATGCATTATTAACTGTTTGTAATTATTTAATAAGGTTGATGTCCTACTTTATAAGTGGCTTATATTTAAATTTTACATTGTTTTCTCTAAATAAGTCAGGTTTTTAAATAATCCAAAACACACACACACACAAAATGAAAAATAAAACACTGACAGCTAAAATAATTGTTTTAAATGCTACAAGTGAATCTAGGCTTCACAACATTATTATATGCAGTATAAAAACAGGTGTTTTTCAAAAATAAATATTTATACTTGCTAATGAATATATTTAACAGTACTGTATATCCAGTACAGACTGAGACATACTCTTGTAAAAAAACAAAAAAAACAAACAAAAAAAAAGAATAACTGATATGCCACAGATATATGATATATTGTGCATTGTTCATTACTAATTATAAACTTATATATATATATAAATAAAAAAGCCCATTAACCTAATGTTAACAAATAGCTTCCTGGTGAGTTTTGCCCAATATTACAATTGTATCTCAAAATTACACTTCGGCTGCAGTGACCCACTGTGATTGGGTGTTGTCTGAGCATAGTAATGACAGAACGAAAAAAGACAAATCATGTCCTGGGTCATCCATCTTGGCTGGCGGCGGCTAACCAGTGTAATAATCAGGATTATTATTTATAATTAGAGGAAGTAATGGATCACTCGTCACCGGACGGGCGGCTCATTAATTCACCTGGGCCTGCTGGGATTGTTTCGATGGGTCTTGTTTTAAGCGCTTCATCTGTGTCACTGTCCACCGGAAGGCGACTCACACCCTCTGGATTAGTTTGTGCGTGCGCCGTTCGCTCCAAAACCCCACAATCATCATGCATCCATGCAGAAAAGTGACTCATGGTCAAAGACTGTCATTAATGACTAAATATGGAGCTGATTACTGAGGTTTGCCAGTTGCGTCTCATGACGTAGGTTTTTCGTTGGTAGTGCATCATAGGCTTTTTGTACTGAAGAGTTATTCTGAGATCTGTTGAGCAGGTCAGACTCCAGTAACGTCAATGTGATGTTAAACTCTGTTTTATGAGAGAATGGAGAGAGAATGATCACATTGCTGACTGAAAAGGAGCGATATGTTAAACTATAGAATTGTTAAGCAAAAGCTTTGTAGAAGAATTATTCATTTTTGCATATTTTCTGACATGCATATCATTAATACATTTAAATGTAAGTACAATTAAGGACTTTGTGTGCTCTGAACACTAGATTAGGATATGTAATAATGCTTTTTTAATCATTTGAATCTGTAGATTACACCATTAGAAGGAACCCATCCGTTGTTGGTATTCGTCAACCCTAAAAGTGGAGGCAAACAAGGTGAAAGGTGAGAACTGTGAAAGATAGTGTCAGATTTTAATAAGAAAGTTACACTCCAGTATTTTCATATAGCATTTCAACTGTCTTTGAGTCGATCTGCATAATTTATCCATCACTACAGTTTGTTTGACACCAGTGCGTACCAGTTGCAGTCAAATTAGCAATGCGTTGAATGTGTTCGAGGTTGTTGATGAAACTTCTTTGAGTTACAATTCCAGTTTCAGATCCATTTCTGGCAACGTAAATGAGGATCTAATCAAATCAATCACAATTTACAATCCATTTTTGGCTCGCTAAAGATCCGTATCAGATTTTAGTTCCTCTTGATGAACAATATTAGATGAGATGGCCATAATGACCAGTAATTCTTGAATGGCTAATTTATTGTCATAGTTAATATTGATGACAAAATCCTTAGTTTCTATTGCAAATTCATCCATCTATCTATTATTGAAAATTGTGCAATAAAAATATCCTGTTAAATTTATGTACATCTGTAAAAATGCCATCTGTGGTTGCCAGAAATTCATTGCAAAAATATGTTGAAAATATTTCCAGTATTACGAGATTGCTACCAAAAGTACTTAAAAATAAAAATACTTTTAAACAGTTAAAAAATACAATATTTTTATGTTGTATACAATAACTACCAAAATCTTTATACCTGTACTGATACACTTTATAATAGTACAGGTGATAGAATAGAAAGCCAGGGTGCACATGAAAATAATGCAGTAAACATTAAATATTGACAAAAATGTATAAAAAATACCATAATGTACATTAGTGATAAAAATATGAAGAAACTAAACTATTTACAGTAAATAAAATATAGTCATGTGATGTGGGAATGTCTTTTTACTATTTTTCACTGTTAAATATATGGTAAATCATAGTTTTTACTTCCTAATAAAAATCCAAATACAATTTGACAATATTTTACAGTAAAATTACACGTTAAATGATTTTTTGTTTTCACCATATACAGTAAGGCAACTAAGTTAAGGATTTTACCATTGTTTTTAACCACCAGTCTAACTAATTTAATCTTTATAAACTACTGCTCAGAATGTTGAAAAATAAATTCATACTTTTATTCAGTATCATGCCAAAAGTGACAGCAAAGACATATATATATATAATGTAAAAAATCTTTTTAACTTTATGCTCATCAGAGCTTTCTGAAAAAAATAAAATAAAATAATAATAATAATGTGCATTATTGAAAACAAAAAGAAACCAGAAACAAAACTAATAAAAAAACAAAACAAGTTGTGTATCAGACAGGGACTTATAAGAATTTCTATATTATTATAATATAATATAAATATAATTAAGAGTTTTTGAAAACTATTTAAAAATTATTTGAAAATGTTAACCATTTATAGTTTTTCCACCATATAGAGTATAATTATGTACAATTAACAGCTTTTTACTGTAGCAGTTTTATAGTCTTTCATGACCTTTAAAAAATACAAACTTTAATTATGTATGTATTTATTTATTTATTTCAAAATGGGTACATTTTTTTTTATCAGTTTATAGAAGATCATCTTTACCCAGATGTTAAAACAAAAGTGACTTCATTGACAATTATTGTCGTTTTTTTCCCCTAGTCATTGATTTGTTTATAACTTTTTATTTCATTAGTTTGTTTGTAACTTCTTACAATTCTATTCATAACTTTTGCCCTATCTAGGATCTTTCGAAAGTTCCAGTACCTCCTGAACCCCCGTCAAGTCTACAACCTGGCCAAGAACGGCCCCATGCCTGGGTGAGTGACAGTTCTCCAGACACTCCAGAGAGGCTTTTCTCTTATCATTCTAACAGACGTATTTAGCTCCCTGCTGTCTTGCTATCTGGTAAACATATTGTTATGCCACGTTCTCACTTTATGATCATAAGAGCTACGACAACCCGACGTTAACAATACATTGTATATGCAGACACTGCTTGATAATAAAGTGCACTAATTCATGCATGACAATCTCGCTCTGTATCTGTAGCTGTAAATGTAGACATTATTAAAGGGTTAGATCCGCCATCACAAACACCGCCGAGAACAAAGCCAGGCTGATGAAGTCTCCAGTGCTGACAGTCAGCTGGTAATAATAGATTCATGTTAGTGTTAGTGTGTTGCTGCTCTCAGGGCCTTGTGTGATCACGCATACCATCGCTGGTGTCAATCAAATGCACGCAACCATGAGGCTCTGTGATCACTGACTGAATTTGTTATTAGTATGCAAGATACGTGGTCACTTCTGAGTTAAGTGCACAGCCGTGAGGGTTGTGACAATATTCAAGGAGGCTATATTTTGAAAATGAAATTTTAAAGAGCAATAAATAAAGCAGAAATGTTATTGTGGGATGTTGCCATGGAAATTAACTAAGGGTGAGAATTTTGGGGTAGACAGTGAATCGATTCCATCTTGAATCAGTTTTGGAATGTTTAGAATGATTCAGTTTGATTCAATAATTGATTCGATTCGATTAATGATATGATTCTATATGCATTTTAATAATGGTTTTAGACCACAAAACCAGTCATAAGGGTACATTTTTTGAAACTGAGATTTATACATCATCTGAAAGCTGGACAATATTTGAGCGAGATACTGTTTGAAAATCTGGAATCTGAGGGTGAAAAAAAAATCAAAATATTGAGAAAATCTCTTTTAAAGTTGTCCAAATTATTTCTTAGCAATGCATATTACTACTCAATGCATATTATTAATCAAATATTAAGTTTTGATACATTTACGGTAGGAAATTTAGCAAATCTCTTCATGGAACATGATCTTTACCCAGTGCTTTTTGGCATAAATGAAAAATAGATCATTTTGACCCATACAATGTATTGTTGGCTATTGCTACAAATAAACTCGTGCTACTTATGACTGGTTTTGTGGTCCAGGGTCAAATTTACAGGTCTTGGTCAAAAAAGAAGAAAGATAAACTACTTTAGATGCAGTTAAAGAAAAGAAAAAAATATTAAGCAGCAAAACTCCTTTCAAAATTGATAATAACGAGAAGAAATGTTTTCTAAGCACCAAATCAAGATATTAGATTGGCTTCTGGAGGACCATGTGACACTGAAGATGGAGTAATAATGCTAAAAATTCAGCTTTGCATCACACAAATTACATTTTAAAATATATTAAAGTAGAAAATAGCTATTTTAAATTGTAATAATATTTCACAATATTAATGTTTTTATTATCTTTTTGTTCAAATAAATGCAGCCTTGGTGAGCAAAAGACACTTTTTCCCATTAAAAAAAAAAAATATATATATATATCAACCCCAAACATTTGAACTGTAGTATAATAAAATCTAAATTAATTTGGTTCATAACATATTAAATTAGTGATTCAAAACAAATGATTCATGATTCAAACAATATTTGAAGATCGACGTGTAGAGTTGGCACAGTTTTTACTCCACTGAATATTTCCCAGTGTAAGAATATTTTTGAAAGGATGATTTCTGTTCCTCTTGGCCTCTGATATTTTTTTTCCAGATTTTATGATTTTTTAAATGCACCCCACTGAGTGATGCTCTCCACACGCCATTTAGTGCCCTTGTCAGCCAATTTGCTTTTGAACCTATTGATTACGGCGTTTGAAGTCAGGTGTAGCCTAAGTATTGATGTTTCTCTGCTGGTGGAAAAGATAGCTTTTGACTTTATGCATTCACAGTCACATCTGTTGAAATAACACACGAGCTTGGCGTAGTCATGTGATGATAATGTGACATTGCTTTGTCAAGGTGACTGTCAGCCGTAGCTCTGGGCTGTCTGTCAATTACAGGCCCGGCTAACACAATTAGAGCAAATTGAGTGTTTGTTTCTTCATACTCAAACATCCTCAAAGTTGCTTTTTCATGTGATTGGTCATCTGTTTTTGCTGTCTAATGTGATTTGCCAAGCCTGCATGTCCCAATAAGTAAAGTAATTGAGAGTCTTATTTTGTGCGCCATTCTACCATGTAAGGTCCCTTCATGCAGTTAGAGCTTTATTATTGTGAAGGAACGGAAGACGCTGCAATGAACATTGTCTTGGTAAATCTGATTAGCTTCTGAACAGGCTTGGCTTTCCAAAAGATGGATTTGCATTTGTTATTTAAACAAAAGATTTGTTCATAAAGATCTAATAGGGAGGAAAAAAAATATTAAATAGATGGATATATAGATATATAGATATATTGCAAATATATATATATTTGCAATATTATTATTGCAAATTGTTAAATAGAAAGAATATATTATTATAGTAATATTATATATTATTAAATATAATTTTGTTTTTTTTATTATTTTAGTTTTTATTTTACTATATTTTATTATTTTTTTGCAGTTTGTATTTTTAGTTTTTACTATTTTACTTTTTTTTAATGTGTATTGTCTCTTA
>JAHKKF010530620.1:0-10631 GCA_019740295.1 Labeo calbasu
GAGAATAGGGACAACCCTTTTAGACCATGCGCTGGGCTCGCCGACCGCTTTTCCCGTTCTTAAAATAGCAAAAGTGGATTTGGACAATGTGCTTAGATCGTTAAAATAGGGCTCAATGTCTTTAAAAACTCTTTAAAAAAAGAGTGTCAAACTCCAGTCCTGGAGGGCCGCAGCCCTGCAGAGTTTAGATGCAACCCTAATTAAACACACCTGATCCAACTAATTAAGTCCTTTAGGCTTAATTGAAAAGTGCATAGTATGTGTGTTGGAGCAAGGAACAAAACCCTGCAGGGCTGCGGCCCTTCAGGAACTGAGTTTGACACCCCTGCTTTAAAATCCAATCTTTGAAGTCAGGTTAGTGCCATCTAGTGGGAGTAAAAAAGGAAAAACATCTGCAATTCCATGGTTTAGCCACTAGATTCCTTTATAGCTCTATATAAAAAACTTTTAAATTCTCTAGTGTTTTTTTTAGACTTAAAGCCTTATTTCTACTAAAGTTGTGGATTAGGATATATATTTAGACATTCTCAAAGACAACTATTTGTAAAGATTTAGATTTTTAATTTTTTAGTTTTTTGCATTAATGTTACTACAGTCAAACCTGAACACAGAGAAAGACATTTTGTTACACATAACACAAATAAAAAAAATGTAACAAAAATTAACAGGAATGCTTTATTAGAGATTAATCGATCTGATTTCAACAACATATCTGAGTCTTCTGGCTCAATTTTGCCGTTTTGTAACAGCCACACCAGTTCATTTGTGTGTATATAATAGTGTGTTGTGTGTGTGTCTGTGAGAGAGTGTAAATGTGTGTGTGTGTGTTTGAGTGTGTGTGTCTGTTTTGCACTTGATATTTTAGTGTCACCCCTTCATTGCTGTGCACCTTTTTTCTGCATTGTGAATAATTTGTAGATTGTACACACAAAATATTCTCTGTATTTTAGTATATTTGCATATTTCCCATTCATTTTCAATGGCAAACAACACAAATGTGACTTTTTTTTTTATGAGGCACAATTTCCACAAAAAGTCCACAAATGTATTTTTTTTATTTTTTTTTGTGGCCACATAGCGACTGCCATAAAAGTAACTGAGTTTCATGCCATTCCGATGAAGTAGCGATTTTTAGAAATTCAAAACTTTTTTTTCTGGTCTAAAATGGCCGAACAATACCAGAGAGTTAAGAATCTACCATGTAAACAGAGATTTTTGATGACATTAATCTGGCTAAAGTGGTGTTGCATGGGGACGTGATGATGTAAAATGCGAACATGAAAGGAATATTTTAAAAGCAACTCATGTAAACACCTTCATCAGAATATTGTCTTAATCAGAATAAGGTAAATAATTAGATTACTGAAGTCCATGTAAATGTAGCCAGTGATTCTCCACATGGTTTTACTCTCACCTCTATTGACATTGGTTGAAAACGGTTTTCAATGGTTTTCTGAAACTGGTCTGGCTTAACAAGTTTAAGTTCTTAGAAAAAACTTCTCCATTTCAGAATCCTATAAGAATGCAGAATTGAAAAGAGTTTCAGAAATTCTGTCCAAGACACAGTTCAGTGGAAAAACATCTGCATCATCATTATTCATGGTTAGTAAATACTAGTTCATAAGATACTGACATGTCATGTCAAGAATTTTTATTTTTATTTTTTTAACAATAAATAAAAAAACAAAACTCATTGTTCAACAAAAGCTACTGTTCAAAATTTTATGATCATTAATTTGTCTCTGCTTATAGCTTCATAATACAAATAACATTTGAGCACTTAGATCCTCATGTTAAGAGTGAAACTACTTCAGATCTTTTTTTTTTTTGTCCTGCAGCTGTGAATCGGTGAAGGACGATGGCGTCTGTTGAAGATCTGCTCCTGAAATCACTGAAGGAACTTGGAGAAGATCATCTTAAGGAGTTTCAGTGGCACTTAACGAAAGATCATGACTGTATACCAAAGTCTGAAATGGAGAATGCAAATAGATACAAAACAGTAGATAAGATGGTGGCGTGTTTTGGACGAGAAGGAGCTGTGAAGATCACAGTCAGCATGCTGAGGAAGATGAACCAAAATGAACTGGCTGAACAGCTGGAGAACAAACACAAGCAAGGTAATGTTTAATTCACTGCGACTGGTATGTGACTGACATAAACGTTCCTCTTTGCTGATGTCATAGTGTGATTTATGTTTCTCAGTGAGTATTTCTCTCTTTCTCACAGCTCAGACTGAGAGCAATACGAACACATCTGTCCCTGTTGGAGCTGATTCACATCAGATCTGGAGTAAGTAACAATCACTGTCTGTCAATGGAAATGAGAAAAATATAACTGCAGCAACAATTACAGGGATACATTTGAAAATACGTTTTAAAATACGTTTTAAAATGCTCTCTATCCCACACTAGCTTTATCCACATTTAAACGTCTGAAAATGTTAAATTTGCCTTACTGCAGATGTGTAAAGCCTCATAAAAGCTCACTGAGACAATATAGACAGAAGAGTCATATGAAGATTGCATGCATTCATTTGGCAGGATCATTTTATTTACGGAAATCGGCAAGATCACACTCATGATTTTATGTGTAATCTAAAACACATATGCCCTCATGTTCTGTTTAATGTTTTTTTAATCGTATTTATTTGTTTTTAATTATAGAGCTGCAAAACTTCTTGAAAACTCACATAATCAACATGAAGAAGAAAGCAAAATATATTTTTGAGGGCAGCAATGAAAATGACACAGATCTCGAGGCTGTTTACACAGAACTGTTCATCACAGAGGGAGATATGGAAGATGTCAATCAGGAACATGAGATTCTGAAGATTGATGATGCTCTAAAGACCCAGAAATCACAGGACAAACCAATCAAATGTGAAGATATATTTAATGAACTGAGGAAAAAGAATGAGGAGAAGATTGTGCTGACCAAGGGAGTTGCTGGTATTGGAAAAACTGTTTCTGTGAATAAATTCATCCTGGACTGGGCAGAAGGAAAAAACAGTCAGGACATAGACTGTGTGTTTCTGCTGCTATTCAGAGAGATCAACATGATTAAAAACAGAGAGATCAGTTTCCATGAGTTTCTGCTGGAGTTTTATCCTGAATTGAAGGACCTGGAGAAATCAAAGTTATATACGGAATCTAAACTTGCATTTATATTTGACGGACTTGATGAGAGTCGTCTGCCTCTGAATTTTAAAAGTAAGTCACTGAACAGTGTTGAGAAAAAATCATCTGTAGATGTTCTGTTCACGAGTCTGGTCAAAGGGAATCTGCTTCCATCAGCTCTGGTCTGGGTGACCTCACGACCAGCAGCAGCCAATCAGATTCCTCATCGATGTGTAGGTTTGTTTACTGAGGTGCGAGGATTCACTGACCAACAGAAGGAGCAGTACTTCAGAAAGAGAATCAGAGATAAGACTCTGGCCGACAGAATCATCTCACACATCAAGACGTCTCGTAGTCTCTACATCATGTGCCACATTCCTGTGTTCTGCTGGATCACAGCCACAGTTCTTCAGCATATTCTCATCCGGAGCAGTGAAGAGAACATCAGCACAACACTCACTGAAATGTACATCCACTTCTTACTGATACAGATGAACATGAAGAACCAGAAGTACGATGAAGAAGAAGAAAAACAACGTACAAAGCTTTTACATTCAAATAGAGAAATGATTCTGAAATTAGCCAAGCTAGCATTTGAACAGCTGAAGAAGGAAAACATTGTGTTTTATGAGAAAGATCTGAAAGCATGTGGTATTAATGTGAGTAAAGGCACTGAGTTCACTGGAATGATCGCTGAGATCTTTAAGAAGGAAGATGGACTTTATAAGACAAAGGTTTTCAGCTTTGTGCATCTGAGTGTTCAAGAGTTTCTCGCTGCAGTGCATGTGTTCATCTGTTACATGAACAAGAACATGCGAGAGCTTTGGTTTTTCTTTGAGTATTCACGAACTACAGCCAGACAAAAGCTTCAGCTCTTTTTTAGAAATGTCAAATTTCATGAGTTAGTAAAGAGTGCCACTAATAAAGCAATGCAGAGTAAGAGAGGACATCTGGATCTGTTCTTACGGTTTCTGATGGGAATTTCACTGGAGTCCAGTCAGAACCTGCTTGAAGGCCTGATCACACAAACTCAAGACACCACAGAGAGCATCAGACAAACAACTGAATACATTAAACAATTACAAAACAATAATATCACAGATGAAGCTTCAGTCAACCTATTCTACTGCTTACTTGAGCTCAAAGATCATTCATTATATGAGGAAATCCAGAGTTACCTCAGTTCAGATAAACATCCAGGAAGAGAACTCTCATCTTCAATGTGCACAGTGCTGACCTCAGTACTGCTCATGTCAGAGAAGGTGCTGGATGAGTTCAACCCAAAGACATTCACGTCATCACCAGCAGACTACAAGAGACTCATTCCAGCTTTGAGATGCTGCAGAAAAGCCCTGTGAGTAATATCACTGACTGCTGTTCAATTAAAAGTTTTGTTCCTCATCACTAAACAATTAAAAGTCAAAATACTATGTGAAATAATTTGCTATCCTGATTATTAAGGGTACAAAAAGTTATTGCAGAAACATTGAACATCAGAAAAAATACTGGCTAAACATTCTGTTTTGGCAGATTTGATGGCTGTGGTCTATCGCTAGTATGAACGATTTGAGAACAAATGCAGATGAATTATTAGCTTAACCCTGAGGCATTTTTTAGGCCTTAGAGTTGCTGTGACATTTGTGTTTACTTAAGTTACTTGTGACATTTTAAGGGATAAAGTGGTAACACTTTATAATAAGTATACAGTAATAAATTATTTACAAATTATTTGCAAACTATAGTTAATCATTAGTTTAGAAACTGTCATTAAGTGCTTAAAACCAACCTTTATTGGTCATTGTCACGTGCAGTGCTTGTCAAAGGAGTGCATAACGAAGGCGTGATAAAAACCCCTGGAGGCTAGTGGAGTGCAAACACAGGAGGGATAGGAGGTACGCCTCCAGGGCGGAACAGGGAGCTCAGGGAGCCAAGGCGGAGCATACAGTACGGGGTGCCATGACAGATCAGGGAGCCATGGCCAAGTATATAGTCCAGGCAGCCATGGTGGGTCAGGGAGTTCGGGAAGCCATGGCCAAGTACATAATCCAGGCAGCCATGGTGGGTCAGGGAGTTCGGGGAGCCATGGCCAAGTACATAATCCAGGCCATATGGACTGTGTGCTCGGCCATGGCTCCCCAAGCTCCCTGACCTGCCATGGCCACATGGACTGTGGGCTCGGCCATGGCGGGTCAGATAGCTTCATGGCATTTTCTTTTTATTTGCCTCTGTATAATGCATTTAAAGTTGCGTTCATAAGCACAGCGCTGCTTTGTTTACAGCGGTAATCAAGGAAACGCTGTATCATTATTCAATAAGCGCCACCTGCTTGCAAAGACAGAATTCTGTCCGTCTGCTATTTTTCCCTAAAGAATCATTTCATTTGTAATAAAATAATAATGGTAAAATAATTTAATTTAACAAACAAATAATGTTTGAACTTTATATTAGGCTAGTAGGTTTTGCTGTGAAATCGAAATTCAAATCGAGAATTGTACAATTTAACTGGTATGTAAAATTTCATATAAACTTATTAAAATAAAAAATAACATGGGTCAAAACAGTGATAACAGTGATAACAGCAATGTGCCAGTAGAAAAAATCCTTAGCGTTGAGCCCTGACATTAATTACAGTGCCAATCAATGATGAACTCTCTATTCGTTCATCGTTATCCAGATTATAAACTATATAACCTATATATAATCTGATAAATTCACATTAATATGGCTGTTTGTTTTGTTCTCTTCATAGGCTCTCTGGGTGTCAACTCACTGCTCAGTCCTGTGAAAGTTTGTCTTCAGCTCTACAGTCCAACACTGTCCTGAAAGAGCTGGACCTGAGTAACAATGATCTGCAGGATTCTGGAGTGAAGCTTCTTTCTGAAGGACTAAAGAGTCCAAACTGTCAGCTGGAGATACTGAGGTAAATGGTTTTCCATAAAATAATTAACAACATGCTACCATAATAAATGGGCATTGAATTTTGTCAACAAATGTTTAATCTGCTCTCAATGCAATGCCAGAACAAAACACAAAAACATTCCCAGATAGCATCTGGATGTGGGCCACCTTTGGCAAAAAAATTGGCACAATTGACAATGTGTGGTCCACATTATGTTTCGGCAAATTTCAGCAAAGATATGGCAATAGTAAACACTGGCTAATGTGGCAGTGAGCCCAAAGTGGCCCACATATAAAATGACAAATATTGCCCAAATAATTCATAACAATTTGGCCACTTTTGGCAAATATACGGCACAGTCAGCTTTGGCTAATCAATATGTAAGCCTAACTTGTCCTACATTTGACATGGCAAATATTCCCCATGTATCATAAAATAAATGAAGGTCACTTCTGGTTTGGATGTAGCACTTGACACTGGCTAATTGAAATGTACATTTGAAATTGTAAATATAGCCTAAATATTTTAATAAAATTGGGCTATTTTTAGTAGGATGCAACAAAGTTAACTGATGCAGGCTGATCTGGATATGAGTCTTAAGAAGGATACATAACCAGCCATTTATTTTTTTAAACATGCTTTTAACGGCAGTTTTTTATATGTGTACTGTGCAGCAACAACAACAAAAAAAAGCATTTAGGTTCAAACTTGTTAAGAATTGTTTTTGAAGTCAGACATTTGAATTTGAATTGCTGCTTGTGCAAAACTTGGGTCGGGATGATTTTACCAAGTAGGTCACATTTCTGGATCAGCATATTTGAACATTTAGGGAGGACTATTTTAAATTTCCCTTCATAATAAATTTGAGTATTGCTGATGCATAACTCACTTAAGACTTACTGTGGCCTGATTATATATATTTATGCTTTATTTGGTTTATTATTAGCTAAAATGTGGCTGTGCAGTGGCCTGCTTGTGGAGCACTGCAAAAATGCCACCATTTCATGCAGCATGTGGACCACATGAGGAATGTGGAGAAGACCAGGGTTAGAATTAGTGTTGTGTTCGAGTCGAGTCCGAGTCTTTAACCAATCGAGTCCGAGACGAGTCCGAGTCCAAAATGGGCCGAGTAGGACTCAAGTCCGAGTCCCAAAGGGCCGAGTCTGAGTCGAGTCCGAGTCCAAGGAAACACTCTTGTTTATCAGTATCTTAACATTGTTTTTGATTTTTGATTTCACAGCATCTCAAAATTAGTGTCCATACTCTGCTTTGCAAACTTAAAGTCATGTAACAGAAGTTTTAGAATGTGAAAAATTATAGGGCGGGACATGACTTTATTCATCAATGTAGTAAATGTATAAATTCAAGGTTGGAGGTAAATGAGTAGGTATCTTGGTGAATGTGACCTTAAGAGCAGAAAATGTACCTCTTTTATTTCTGATTGTGGCTGTGTGTGTTCTGTTTTTTATATGACTTTTTTCTTGAATGAAAATGAGGCTGTGAGGGATAACCCTAGTCTTTACAATGACACACACTGTGTATAAAGCCCTACATATACTTTCCATAAGTCACAGCCAACCCACACCTGTTTTATTTTTGAATGCATTTATAGTTACATTAATTACAATAAATTACATTATATAAGGAATAATTGATGATGGGCCATTTAATTATTAGAAAATCATGCACACCCAAGGTGGTTTTGGACCCATAAAAACTTGTTGCAAAGAAGTTAGAAAAATTATTTTTCTTTCAAGCTAGAAACTGCCACCATGTTTAAATAATAATAATTTCAATACAATAAAAACCAACCAACTAATGTAAGTAAAACATTCTCAAGCTCAAGGCAAATAAACACTCCAAGTATTACTTGCAAGCAAAAGTATTAATAAATATATTAATCAAAAATACAAACGAAATAATATTTTTTAAAAACAGAATCTTTTTAAAATAGAATTTTAGTTTATTTTTTTGTTTTTTAGGTAGGTCTATATAAAGGCTACTACAGAAATAGACTACAGACATTTCATAAGGAAATGTTAAAAAAAACACTGTGAAATCTTCACTGTATACATTAAAGATAATTCTTATTACAGTTAATAAGTGATTCAGTCAAGAACAGTGAGTGATTTTCTCTTTATCTTTTGTAGTTTGATTATCGTTTGATGCGGTCAGCGGCTGCAGGTTTACGCTGCTGTTGCTTTAAGATCTGACGCACAGATCAAATATTTTGATGCATCAGTATTTCTCCCAACTGTTCAGGTGTGAGTCTGAGTACCCCAACTCTAGTTAGAATAAGAATCAGCTGTGGCCCACATTAGGTTTATTCATTTGTTTATTTGGTTGGCTTACATGCGGCAATGCTAAGGCTTACTTGAGGCCCAAATCTGGCAAACAGGGCCGGACTGCCCAAATGCTATTATTCCACATGATATGTAGTCCGGAACAAGGTATTGGATCTGGGCCAGAATTAAAATCAGCATTGCCCAGATCGGGCCAGTTCTTGTTTATTTATTTATTTTTTATGTCTGCCATGCAGCCTTCCTAAGGCTTGCTTGTGGCCCAAATCTGGCAAACAGGAGTGGTACACCCAAATGTATGTGGGCTGGAGCAAGGTGTTGGATCAGAGCTAAAACAAACGTGGCCCAGACTTGGGCCAGTTCTGCTTTATTTGGTTTATTCATGGCTGACATTGCCTTCCTTTGGCTTGCATGTGGCCCAAATCTGGCAAACAGGAGTGGACCACCCAAGTGCCATCATTCCACACAGTGTGTGAGCCAGATAAAAGTGTCAGGTGTGGGCCTGATCAGGGCCTCAGAAATTTTATCAAATTTTATCTGGGTTTACAGGCATATTTTTCATGTTTATACAGTTCCACAGATGTGGATTGCATTGAGGCAAGGCATGTATATAGCACATTTCATAGACAATGGTAATTCAAAGTGCTTTACATATAAAAGGAATTAAAATAATCATAAAAAATCATCAAAGCAATAAAAACAAGGAATTAAAAAATTGTAAAATTATTTAAAAATGCATTTAAATAAATTAAAACTGTTAAGAATAAAATTGATTATACATAAAATACAGTGCAATTCAGTGCAAAATTATCTGCCAATGGGGTAAAAAAAATAATCTTAATTCAAAGGCTAAACAAGATTATTTTTCTTGCCCCATTGACAGATAATTTAGCTTGTTGTAAGTTAAAAACTAACAAATTTTGGATATTTTCCCAGAAAACAAGACATAATATCTTAAGTAATTTTACTTGTCAAGTAAACGCATCCTGATTCAAGAATTTTTAGATGTTTATTTTAGAAAACAAGACAAAATACTAAGGAAGAAAATCATTTTTTGCAGTGTGTCTGCAATGTATTTAGGTCTAGGCCATTGAGTGATTTATAAATGAGTAAAAGTACTTTAAAATCATTTCTAAATATAACTAAAAGCCAGTTAGGGAGCTGAGGACTGGTGTGATATGCTCAGATTTTCTGGTTCTAGTCAGAATCCTAGCAGCAGTGTTCTGGATGAGCTGCAGCTGTCTAATGGTATTCTTGGGAAGGCCGGCGAGGAGACCATTACAATAGTCCACCCTGCTTGTGATAAAGGCATGAACAAATTTCTCCAAGTCTTGGAAACAAAGATTTTTCAATGTTTTTGAGATGATAGTATGCTCATTTAGTCACTGCTTTGACAGGACTACTGAAACTAAGGTCTGACTCCAGATTAATTTAATTCAAGTTTATTTATATAGCGCTTTTCACAATACATATTGTTGCAAAGCAACTTTACAGTGAATTAAAGTTTTTACATATATTTTAGTAGTAGCTTACTAGTGGTGACTATGTCAGGTTGGTGTACATATGGCAGAGATGTGTGGTAAAGATCAATTAATGACATAATCAAACAGACAAAGAACACTATAAATTAGTAGCAAAATTCGGTAGTGCTGTATGTTGTTTTAGGGTTGGCATCATCTGAAGTCCTCTGTGGAGTTGGCATCATCTCTTCTTAAGTGTTCTGAATCCAGACTGAAGCTTGTGAATTCCTAGTTACCATAGGATGTTAGTTCATGGCAGAAACAGAGAACAAATAGGAACATAATTAGCGTAGCTGCTGTTCAAACCAAGCAAAGAAAGATTTATTCAACCAGAGCTAAAAGATTAATAATGTGCATTTGATCAGATATAACTGCAGTAAAAGTTTATGAGATGCGTGAATGCTTGGCTGAAAAGATGAGTCTTTATTCTAGATTTAAACAGAGAGAGTGTGTCTGAATCCTAAACGTTTTCAGGAAGGTTATTCCAGAGTTTGGGAGCCAAATGTGAAAAAGCTCTACCTCCTTTAGTGGACTTTGCTATCCTAGGAACTACCAAAAGTCCAGAGTTTTGCAACCATAGGGAGCATGATGGATTGTAACATGGTAGAAGACTAGTTAGGTACACAGGAGCTAATCTGTTAAGTGCCTTATAGGTAAGAAGTACTATTTTGTAACTGATGCGGAACCTAATAGGTACAGTAGCCAGTGCAGAGACTTTAAAATTGGGGAAATATGATCATATTTTCTTGACCTGGTAAGGACTCTAGCAGCTGCATTTTGGACTATCTGTAGCTTG
>JAHKKF010530623.1:11834-22070 GCA_019740295.1 Labeo calbasu
TAATCAAAAATTAAGTTTTGATATATTTACAGTAGGAAATTTACAAAATATCTTCATGGAACATGATCTTTACTTAATATCCTAATGATTTTTGACATGAAAGAAAAATCGATAATTTTAAGCCATACAGTGTATTTTTGGTTATTGCTCCAAATATATCTGTGCTACTTAAGGCTGGTTTTCTGGTCTAGGGTCACATATTAGGTTAACTGACTCATTCTCACATGAATCTGGGCTTTGCGAATGCATCAAGCGTATGCATGAGTGTATGTGATTAACTGTGTGTGTGTCAGGTGAGTTTCTGGAGGTTCAGCAGAGGGTCCTGCAGTCTCGTCTGCTGTCGCTGAGCAGAGAAATCACGGACTCTCGAGCCAAGACCAGAGAGGACCTGAAGAACCTGTACGGCAAAATAGTCAGCTATGTCATACAGTGCTCCAACCTCGGCTCAGCCACAGACATTAACACTGTGAGAGAAACCACAGGTACTGTCGTCTAATTAGGGCCTAAAAAGGTTGCATTAAAATGATCAAACCAGTGTTGCCAACTAATTTTCAGGCAGGACAATTAGTTGCTAAAAGTTGCTAAATGACATTGTGATGTTGTCACGGTGTGGTGTGCTGGGAAATGAGGAGAACGACGCGGAGATCCAGTTGATGCACGTTTAATGAATAATCCAAACAATGAACGAGAACAGACGGGAACAGCAGGGAATTCAAGCTCAACAGAAACACAATGGAACATAAACCCAAAAACAGAGACGCGAAGTAGAAATACACTGGTGACTTATAACGACCGACAACCAAACGAGAACACAACCAACCTTAAATACACTGACAAACCAATCAGGGGGAGACAGGTGAACAATCAAACAGTGACGTAGAAATTAGAAAACGGAAACGGAAAGTCCAAATAAGGGCATACATGGGGAAAAACACACAAAAACAGTCCAAAGGTTCTGACAGATGTAACTGTGTGATGACATTATTATGTAATCACAACACAAAACTGCATAGAATAGAGCATTGAATTACATTTGATGTATTTTTGTATTAACTATACATTCTGAACTATTATATTTAATCAGTGTACTGGTAGTTAGTGTGCTACACTTTAAGAAAAGCCTGTAAAATAAGGCACAATGTACTGTGTTAATTTGAAGAAATTTTCTGTATTGAATTTTTTATTTAAAATTACACATTGTATTTTGTGTTATCAGGTTACAGCTTAGAAATTACGTGTACGTTTTCTATTTTTCTACATATTTTTAAACTGATAAACAAGTGCAGGTACAAACTAATAACAAGGTGTTATCATAAATGAACAATTATTGTACAACAATTGCATCTAGCAACTTAATTCATGTGATGTGTACTGATAGACACCTTTGATTGAGGGAAAATGTGTGCCTTTTTATCATTTGAGTCACAGTTGCCAAATAGATTTTAGCTAAATATGTTTTTAGGTGCTTTTTGAGGAAATAGTTGCTAGGGTAGTCTGAAAAAGTTGCTTAGTTGGCAACACTGGATCAAACGTGACTTTTATGTTACAAAATATTTCTATTTCAAATAAATGTGGTTCTGTAGAACTTTCTGTTCATCTGTGAATCCTGGAAAAAAATGTGTCATGGTTTTTACAAAAATATTGTGCAGCGCAACTGTTTTCAACATTGCTAATAATCATAAATGTTTCTTGAGCAGCAAATCAGTATATTAGATTGATTTCTGAAGGATCATGTGACACTGAAGACTGGAGTAATGGTGCTGAAAATTCATCACAGCAATCAATTACATTTTACAGTAGATTCACATAGAAAACAGTTATTTGTAATTGTAATAATATTTATTTTTTCAAAAATGTTACAATTTCTAACTTTTCAAAGACATTTAAAAAGTATGAAATATGTATGTACACAGTGTATATTTTATACTATATCTAGTAAGATTAAATACATAATACTTGCTCAGTTTAGAAATAAATAGACTATCCATTTTCAAGTGAGTAACGAATACTGTATTTTGTCTCAGTATTTCTTGTGCAATTAGTCATGACTGGCTGCTAATGGAGCATTTCTACTGTTTTTGATCTTGTGTGATGCTGTGTTCATGGCACTAGGTGTCAGTACAACATGAGTGCAATAACAGCCAGAGTTACGGCAGTTGCAGAAAACAGCATGATGTTGTATGTGGTGTGTGTTTGTTGCAGCGGCTCTGCAGAGCGTCTTTCCTCAGTCTCAGCTGGCGACCTTCATGTCTCTGCTGAAACAAGACAAAGAGCAGCAGCTGAGTGAACTCACTCTGATCGTCAGCGGCATACGCCTCTTCAACAAGGACAGCAGGAAAGGAGGAGAGGGCATCCAGAACCGTACGTGGGTCTCCTGAGTTCACTCGTATTGACCGTGGTGTCAGCGCTCACATCTCCATGTGCGTTTCCCTCCTGCAGTGCCGGCCGTCCTGAACGAGACGGTGCCGGCCGCGGCCGCAGATATAGAGAGTCAACTGGCAGGATCTCAGCGCTTGGCCTGGCAGTACACGGCCCTGCTGGAGAAGATCTGTGAGCAGGACGCAGAGCACACCGAGTGTCCCGTCCACCCAGACCTGCTCAAACAGGCTCTGTATAACGCACGACAACACGAGGCCTTCCTCAGATTCATACTGGTGGGTTTCACTGTTCACATCTTTAGATGGTGTATGTTCATCAGGTTTCTGCTGGCTGTGATACGACAGACAGACAAGGCTCTTGTCTCATCTCTGCTCTCTTTCTTAAGAATGTAAGGAAAGTGACTGATTGGAAACACTCTCCATAAGACGCAACTCTTTAGATCACACAGATCTGCTGTTCTCTAGTGATTTCAGCTTGTTTTCATGTGGGACATGGTGAAAATGATGGTAATATGACACTGATGACAGTAAGGTAATGTGGTGATTTGATGTTCATGTTTCATCAGGCGGACGTCATCCAGAGTGCGAAGGAAGTGACGCGGATACAGTCTGACCTGAAGACTCGAATGACGCTCCTGAAGGATACCGTGCACACCAAGACCACAGTGCCCACATCACAAGTGTTTGTGAGTGACTCCTGCAGTGCTGTTGTCCTTCAGTTTGTGCTGAACCTTCACTGATAGTTCACAACTTTTTTGGTTTAATGAATTTTTGTTGTGCATTTTACATATGTGACCCTGGACCACAAAACCAGTCTTAAGTAGCATGGATATATTTTTTTAGCAATAGCCAAAAATGCATTGTATGGGTCAAAATTATTGATTTTTCTTTTATGCCAAAAATCATTAGGATATTAAGTAAAGATCAAGTTTCATGAAGATGTTTTGTAAATTTCCTACTGTAAATATATCAAAACTTAATTTTGGATTAGTAATATACATTGCTAAGAACTTGAGATTTTCAAATAGTTTCAAATTTCAAAACAGTTGTATTTTGGCCAAATTTTGTCCTGTCCTGACAAACCATACATCAGTGGAAAGCTTATTCAGCTTTTAGATGATGTATAAATCTAAAAAAAAAAATAAAAATTGACCTTTATGACTGGTTTTGTGGTCCAAGATCACATATTATTCCAAAGCATCTTTACCAAGAACGGGGCCTTTATCCCAGTGAACAGGATAAAGACAGCAAATTCAAAGAAAAGACATTTATAAGAGGGAGATGAGGAAGGAGTAGCGTAGATTGATTTTGCACTCATTGGTTTGAACATTCATTATTTAATTGATCTGTAAACTATGGAAGCCTGTTTCTGAAACAGAATAAAAAGTAAAGTTAACTCTGACTTTTTATCTCACAATTTAGATCTTTTTTTCTCACAAACTTTTTTTTAGAATCACAAGACACAAACTCAGAATTCTGGCTTTCTTTTTTGCAATTCCAAGTTTACATCTCACAATTTTGACTTTTCAAAATCAATAATTTCATTATAAAAAAAATTTAAGAAAAATATTTCAGATATATTTGACAGTAGGTGATGCTTAAGTTACAGTGACCAGCAAAAGAATTTAAAGTCAACTCATTTTTGTGAAATGTTCTGCTTGATAAATTGCTTGTGCTCACCTAAAATAAGTGACCCTGGACCAGAAATCCAGTCTTAACGGGTATATTTTTTGGCAATAGCCAACAATACGACTTATGGATCAAAATGATCGATTTTTCTTTTATGCCAAAAATCATTAGGATATTAAGTAAAGATCATGTCCCATGAAGAAATTTCCTACCATAAATATATCAAAAGTTAATTTTTGGTTAGTAATATGCATTGCTAAAAGCTTCATTTGGACAACTTTAAGGGCGATTTTCTCAATATTTTTATTTTTTGCACCCTCAGATTCCAGAGTTGTATCTCGGCCATGTATGCATTACATAAATGCGTTAAATGACACAATATCATTTTGTAAGTGTAATCTCTGGATATGGACTGCACTGATATAGCATTTCATGACGTTTGGTCAGGTGTCCATATATTTTGCAGCAGCTTTGGACATAGTTGTGCAGATCTGTTCTGTCTGAATAAGAAGTACTGCTGGTGTGTCTGTTTTTTACAGTACTGTAGATTTACTGTAAAGCGTCATTCTTCTTGTCAGCCTCATTTTACAGCATTGGCTTCACTCTGGGCGGGACTGGAAGGTGAGATGCTGCTACTGAGCATGCTCACTAACGTGGCGTCCGGTCTGAGAGCTTTCCTATCAGCACAGTCTCTGCTGAGCCCAGACCAGCTGGAGCTGCTGCTGCTCGGGCTGCAGGTGCGAACGGACGCGGACAGATGCTCTAAGACAGCAGGTGCGACACACAACCAGACAGAAATCACTGTTGACTTTTAGGGCCAGATTCACTAATAACTCGCACCAGCGCAAACCATCTTCTGGTATTAACAAAAGACACAAAGTGAAACATTAGTGATGAAAAGGTGTGGAAACAAATTAGTCTTGCATATGCATTTGTAGGAGTTTACCCCTCAGATGCAAAATCTATGGGAGGAGAGGATTTAAAATAAATCATAGAAGGTGATTTACCAAGATTTGGTAGTCAGTTCACAGGTTTTTTTGGCATTATTTAACACACAGAAAAGCAGGTCTTAACCCATTTTAAACTTGACATGTCTGTGATAGTTGCTCATCTGTGCTGCTTTGGGTAACTGCATTAGTCGTTATGGAAATGAGCTGCATCTGTGTTTTTTAATTTGTCCATTGTCAGAAGATCATTCACTGAATTTTCCACTTCCATCTGCACTTATATTGGATTGTGCTCTCACACTAATTTGCCCTGTTTGGTAAATCTGGCCCTTAGTGTGCTGAGTTTGTGATACAACTAAATACTTGAGAAGTGTCCTATAAAATAAGGTGTTTCACTCTAATATCTGTATATTTGATTCTGACTGGTCAATGGCAGCATTCTGCAGTCCGGTGTTTCTGAATAATGGCCATTGAAATTGTGTTTGACAGTCTTAAGTGTGTCACTGTTCATTTACATCTTTCAATAATGAAGTGTTATTGACAGTTTACATGAGACTGAGCCATCGTTATATCCCTTACATGTTGTTTTTTTTTGTTTGTTTCAGAAGAGCGTATTGTTGAGTCAGAGATGAGCTCATGTGAATGGTGTTTTCCTGAGAGCACAGTTCACTTTGAGGACGTGCAGCTGCAGTATAAGGGCTTTTGTGGCTTCACCCTTGTAAAGAAGAATGGCCTTTTACTGCCAGGTACAAATAATGAAACTAATAGTGTACGCTCTAATTCATTTTTTTTTTATTTGATAAGATATATTACCGTCTAATTTGTTTTTCTCAGGTAATCCAAACATCGGCGTCCTAAAGCACAAGGAGAAATACTACACTTTCAGCTGTAAGAGCGCTGCGTACGAGTTCACGTCTAAAGCGGATGAGTTCGTGTCTGCTGTGGTGGAGATGGCGAAGAGATGGCCTGAGCTCATCCAGCTGCTCCAGCTGCATCAGGAGTTCGCCAGCGTGACGCCCTACTCTGAGGTATCATCGCCGTACGACACATGACCTTCTTGTACAATCTAAAGCACAACCAGTTGATGTAGAAACTTAAGCGTGTTCACACAGTACTGCTCATGTCTCAGATGCAGTCAGGACAGAAACTGCTGGTGAAAACCATCTCTAAAAGTGACGCCAGTATGCAAACAGAGATACACCCTCTGGAGACCAACATTGTGAAGTCCTATGAGTGGAACGAGTGGGAGCTCAGACGAAAAGCCATTAAACTGGTGAGGAAGCGCATCCATGCACCCACTGACACGTGTGATCTCAGTCCAGACTCACAGCATCATCAATAAGGGAATTTTCACCAGAAACCGTCTCTCTGTTTCAGGCCAATCTACGGAATAAAGTCACACGCTCAATGCAGACCGATCTGAGTCACATGAGACGACACAACAGCACGCAGACGTTCCTCCCTAAAGACGCTGGCAGCCAGACGAAGCGAGACGGAGAGAGTAACGTACCCAAACCACAGGTGTACCTGTCTGGACTGAGAGGAGGAACAAACATGATGAAGGTGGATTTAACCAGAGCTGTTGATGAATGACTTACACTCAGTAAACTCTCAAACCTGTTTGTTTGTGTCCTTTCTACACACGTGTCTGAATGTGTGCTTCATGAGCGCTGTGAGAAAGAGAGAAACGCCTCTGTAGTAACAGCTGTCACACGTCTGTGTGTCTCTTCATGCTCTTCAGACGTGTTTGTGTGTGTTCTGAACACATGTTGAGAAGAAACAGTTTTGGTGACCACTGACTTCCATTATATCTTAGACATTTCTCATGATATCTTCTTTTATGCTTTTATTTTTGAGTGAACTTTAAGTGTCTCTTAAGTAGCATTAACTAATTTTACAATTAAGCAATGTTAACCACTTCCTACACCCACACACTTTGTTTCGGATCGGGTGGATGCACTTCACTGTGTGATTCATAGGGTGAAACATGTATGTTATGAAATTATGTGTTTTGAAATATTGTGACTTTTTCCAGGTCTTCTGATCACACACAGTAAGAGAGAATGTGAGTGTAAACCAATGTGAAAGACTCGACTGTCTGCACTTGCAATAAAGATGACCTCTGGTTTACTAAAAAATATTTGTATTTATAATTTTACTTAATACATTTATAAATAACCACATTAATAAATTACTAGTTACTACATTAATTACTAAATTAAATAATTAACAAATTATTGATTATTAGCAACTTTCTGAAATATTATACAAAAATAGCATTTTGTAAACATTTATTTTTACATTAATGTCACTAGTAAAGCACCAATTTATGAATATTATACAAATTATATATATATATATATATATATTACAATTATTATATTTACATGCACTTATAAAACTGAGTTTTTACATATAGCAACTTATTTCTATATAAATGTTATACAAATATCCAAAAATGACTTTTATTTTTTGCAACTTAATACTATACAAATATTATATAAATATAATGTATTTTTATTATCCAAAAATTACTTTTTTTCTTGCATTTGTTGTTTATATGCACTTGATTTTCCGAAATATTTAAACAAAACAAGGTTTTTTTTTTTTTTTAAGATTTCTTACATTAATGTCACTAGTGAAGCACCAATTAGTGACTATGTTTACATGCACTTAGGACATCTGCTGCATTCTACCATTTTTTTTTTTAATTTGCTCTTTGTAAATAAATATTTGCAAATAATAGAAACATCTCTGACTACATATTAGAAACAATTTTCAACAAATTCCACAGTTAAAGGTTCACATGCACCCAAAAATAGTGTTCACCCAAAAAAGAAAATTCTGTCAATTACTCACCCTCATGTCGTTCTAAACCCTAAGACACAAATTACGAGTTTTGATGAAATCCAAGAGCTCTCTGACCCTCCCATTGACTGCAAAGGTCCTACCACGGTCAAGGTGCAGAAAGGTACCAAGAACATTGACAAAATAGTTCATGTGTTTCAACCATAATTTTATGAAGCTACGAGAACTTTTTTTTTGTAAAAAACAAAAAAAACAAAAAACTAAAATAACTTTATTCAACAATTCTTCTCCTCCGTGTCACTCTAGCACCATTTTGGAGACACAACACGTGTGTGCTTCGCTTTGAACATAAACAAGGCACAGCGCATGCGTGTTCTACATCAGCAGCACCACACGCATACGTTGTTTACGTGCGTATCAGTGCCCGGGCATACATCGTGGGTACTCTCCAAAATGGCACTAGGGTGACACGGAGGAGAAGAATAATAGCAGCTTTAAAGAAGCATTAATACAATTACAAACTCTTTTCATGTTGTATTAATACTATAGCATATTGTGTCATGTTTATTGAAATGAAAGTGAAAAAAAAGTGGAGAATCTATAAAAAAAAATGTACATTGTTTCACTTTACAACATTTGTGTCACTATTCTTAAAAGCAATATAAATGATGTTGTTTAATAAATTGTAAATATTTGTAAATATGTGAGGCTTGAAACAGCTGTAAAATTGAAAGTGTCCTGCAGTTTTATGGATGTTTTGCCATTAAGATAAGATAACTATTAAAAACATTTCTGTTCATTGAAATAAAGCTGATATAAAATTACATGGTCCTTAAAGCAATTCTATGAAGAGACAAAATCTGAATAAAATATTTGACTTTAATGCACAGATGAACAAAACTGCGACCAGTTCTATATGTCAAGTTTCTGTCCATTTTTCTAATGTGTAACAAGTTCACAGAAGGAAAAACTGTGACGACACAAAGCGAAATCTGTTTGTTTTCTTTATTTTGAAAAGCAATATGTTTTGTTGTTATTGTGACTGTACAAAATACAAGTAGACCTTTTATCCACCTTTTTGTTCCCATAAGAGCAGGCGTGGCCATTTCGGATAGTTTCATATGACGTCACATATGATGACAAAACGGCTCGTTTAGCCACTTGTGTTTTATCATATAATTTTAATGTATTATCTTAATTATAAGCACACTGGTTTGTAGTGTAAACAGTTTACAGTTAAGTTATTCCTCTTGTTATTTCCCTATAATACACCGGAAGTCATGCCCATAGATTAAAATAAGGTGGATACAAAAAAGGTGGTTTGTTTTTATCTACTGTTTAATTAATAAGCACATCAGCCATCATATATAGGACTAAATTAATATGTAAGACTAAATTTGTTAATTGATATAGAGGAGGGAGTTGTGACTTTAATTAAGATAATTTATTCATGATATATCAGAGGTGCACAGCAAACAAGAATAGAAACAAACCAGCAAAAATGATTCCTGTATGTTTTTCCACACTAGTTTAATATTTAAGATATAAAGTTGGATTTATCAACCTTTATTTTGCATTTTCACCTGAGTTCTACATTTTATTAGGCTAAATGAACCTAAAAAATAACCTCGGGACAGCGTTCTGTATAGATTCCCTTTAGTTTATGAATGTAAAACCTAAAAATGGTTCCTGTGGGGAACTTCATTTACTCCCTGCAACATTCTGGTAAGGTGAGCTTTTGGTTACAAAAAGAACCTACAGAGAACAATTCTGCAACGTTCTTATTTACTTCCCCCAAAAATATCCAAAAGGGAACCATATGAGAACATTAGAGGAACATTCTGTCATTGCTGTTTGCAGTGAGTGTAAACGTGATTTTGTCATCGCAACAACCCCGTGAATGTGATTTTTTTGGAGCCCAACAGCATACAAGAGTCACATGTGTTAACAAAGCAATCAGTGATTTACTGTGTCCTGAGACAGGAGGAAAAATTCAAGAAACCAGCAAAATAATGTGAAGACTCGTGTGGAAACGGGGCTATTACAATATTACATTTGCCACTACATGATTATTTTGGCCAAAATTTTAGAAATCTTGAGCGATAGCATTATTTGTTTTTTCTATCACTACTTAATACAGTACAACAATATCTGATAATGACAACATATTTTTACTCCAAACTCGCATTATTGCATCAATTGAGTGTTTGAAATAACTTCCTTCTGTGAACTCGTGTGGTTTTTTATCACAGAATGAGGCAGAAAATCTATTATTTTACAGTATTCTAGTAAAAACTATGTTACAGTGATAAAGGCTATGTTGATTAGCACTGCATTATAAATATACATTATCTTTATAAAAATGTCTTGAGATGTCTTGAAGAACACTGATAAACCATACACTGCTGCAATAGTGAGCTCATTCTCTTCACATTTCAGTCACTCATTTTCATGGTCCAGTATAAAAGGAGAAA
>JAHKKF010530624.1:0-10359 GCA_019740295.1 Labeo calbasu
AGAGATCAGATCTCTGTTTGCACAAGGAGTCTGACAACAGCCTGTGCTCCATACAAAAATCTCACTGGATTATTACAATTAATGGCAAAATGAATGTTGGAAATATAAACCGATATTTCCTACTGACACACTACAGCAAAAGATAGAAATAACTGACTTTAAACCATTTTTTAGCTGGTGAAAATACTAGTGGCCTAAGACTTTTGCACAGTACTGTATATTTATAATATAATATAATAATAAATATATTATTTAAATTTTACTTTATTTTATTTTTTATTTATTCATTGATGTATTTATTTATTTAGCTATTTTTATTTATTTATTTATTTTTGTTTCAATATTAATTGTGGGTGCAAAAGCGAAATGGAACCAACATCGCTTTGTGACATTAATTCAATGCAGTTAGTGTTGATGACATTGTTTCAGTGGTTGCTTGGTTTCTGGAAATGAATGAAACACTGCACAACAACAATGATAGAGCCAGATTTGCACATTTATTTAAATGCTTATGACAACAGATTCCAAAATATTCAATTTTTATTCTAATTTTCGAGAATCACATAACCAATATCAAAATAATGTTCAATTTCTTTAATGTCTCTATGGAAAAGACAAACAGCAATTTTTTGAAGAAAGCAACTGGTTTCCTTTTTTAAAAAATTGCTGGATGCATCTTCCACTTTTTTAGCCCACCATGCAAAGAAAACATGTTTTAGATATTCACAGATTTCTTCACAAATATTTGCATAGTTAATTGTATTTAAAAGCGCATGTATTTTTTCCATGCATTCCTCAAACCTTTTCAAACCATGTTTTTGGAAATCAGCAAATGTTTTGTCAACATTTTCTGTTAGAAATAAATCTGATACAATATTATTGAATTCTTTAATAAAATTTTCTCTGATTTCAGTTTTGGATATTTTCGAAAAAAATTGCGCAAGATCAAGTTTTGGTATTTTGGTCTTAGTGCATTTAGTATCTTTAATTGAAAATATCTGATTTTCTATTTCTTGAATAATTTGTTTGTAAATTGGGCTTATTAATTCCTTGTCAATTTCTTTTGTATTAGTTGGTATTTGCAGTGAGTTATTAATTATATCTTTGCTTCCCAATGTTTGTGACTCAAAATTATAAATGCACTCTTTAATAGGGCATTCAGGCAAATGTTTCTCATACGGGCCACTGAAACCCCAGGCTTTAAGATATCCAATAGTTGATTTTACGCAATGCTTTTCATAGATCATTTTTAATAGAACAGCACAAACAATCATGCAGGGCACATGGTTGTGCCTCAACAAACATGGACTATTTGTAGTAAAGATATATATTTCTGAATAACAACACACATCGTTATAATAGATTTCTAATAATTGTTCAAATATTTCATCTTCAGTATGCTTTCCTTTAGAGAGGGGAAAGACACTTTTTTTTTCTTTCCATCTATCCATGTCAAATAATCCATCTTGTTTTCTACAAAACATGAAAGCAAGCTGACCCCCTGACTTAATTAAATTCTTGTATTTTTTATCAAGATAATTGAAAAATGTATTAAAATGATCATTAGCTTCTTTTTTGACTTTTTTAAAATTTTGTGAGTTTGAGATAATCTTGTAACTTATAATATCTTGATCATTGATTGTATATATTAAATATTCCAAGGATGTTTTTCTATTACAGTAGTCTTTATAAAATATTCCCAAATTAGTCATTTTTAGAATAAAATCTTCATCCATCTCCTCAGAAGTTTCAGTTCTTGATAGAGATCTATTAAAAAACAAATGAATAAAAATATTAAACAGCAAAATATGTTTTATATATAAATATGCAGGCATTGTAAAAAATGATCATATATATACAGAGAGAGAGAGACAGATAGATAGACAGATGGATATTTGCATGTAAAAACACTGTCTTACTGTACTTTTACACACTTGCAAAATGTGTCTATAGATGAACGTACCTGTTAGTTGAGATTAGTTGGTATTTTCGAAAATAAGATGAATCTTTGAAAGTTTTTCTGGAAATCATAAAGGAATCGTTTTAAAAACCCATGTAAAAAAAATTCTAATGTTTTTAGTTAGAATATATTTTTTGCTCAAGTATTACATACAATTATATAATATTATTATATTAATTGATTAAATTACATTATATTTATATTATTTTAAGACGTGAATTGAAGTTGTTCCATAATTGATTAACAATTTAATAACGCACAGTTATTAAATTGAACTGAATCAACGATGAGCTGACTTTAACCAAAAAATTACTATTGTCCTCTTTTTAGAGCTGCTTTAGAGCAGAACAGATCGACACACTATTTTCCTGTTCAATACTCTAAAGCTGCTTTGTATTGTATAAAGTGTTATAGAATTATAAGACAAGTTGACTTAACCTCAATTTTAATTAAATCTAAATCATATAAGATCGATTGGTAAGAAAATCAATGAGTCAGAAGAAATCAGTTAAGAATTTGTAACATCTTACCATCTACAATAAGATTTGATTTATTGTTTTTATTTCTAAACAACCACGTGCACTCATCATCACTATTTGTCACCTTGATAAATACAATAATCATACGTTATTTTTAAAGTATACAGCTGTAAAAATGATATGAATTATGCCATTAATCTGCAGCCCATATTTCAAATGTATTCTGATAATTACAGTATGCTGAAATCACTCATCATTTACATTACATCATCTTTACACATGCAAATCAAATGAGATCAAATTAAAAAAAAAAAACTTAAGACTCACTGCTTTAAAACATACAGTAATAAATACAGCAAGAACATGATGAAGCAGCATCTAAACCAGTGTACAGTAAAAAACAAACAAACAAACAAAAAATACAGTAAAACGTCAGCTTAAATGTACTTACAGGTGAATCTGGTCAGGGCTCGGTAGAATAAAGAGAGCCTCTTCTGGTGAAGAACTCTGTAATAGAAACAAGGAATCAGAATGATGAGAAATGAGCAGAAAATCATTAACACTGTGATCCAAACTAACACAGTCAGAGCAGAATATCTCACCATGCTTATTCTTATAGTAGTTCCTGGGGCAGGAGCCACCAAGACACCACTTTCTCTTTGATGGAGAGGATCTGTATGTCGGCCTACAGTTACGTCTCTTAAACCAGTAGATCTGTCCGTCAGATGAACTCCTGCCCCAGGACCTTTTTTATAATTGTAATAAAAACTTCTTTTCTTAAAGAAGTCTCTTTGAATGGTCATTGAATTTGAAAAGCTAATATGTGTTTGCTCATTTATAGTGTGCTTAGACCAGCCCTTTGGTGACGATGCGAATCATGACGCGTAACAAAGCTGTTTATCCTGATTAAGGTGCGCCTTCAGGTAACGTATGAACAATGGCCAGAACTCCTGCCAAGAGCGAGAACGATCAAACCACTACTTTAGCAGCTACTTTACTCAAAGTCACTCAACCTGTTCTGAATGCAAACCCATGACATCAGATTTCAAAAGCATTCTAAACATTTTTATCATTCTTGGCTGTGTGAATGTTTTCTCTATTTAATAATGTTGCAAGAATTATAGAAATGTTACTTTTAAAATGTTCTTTGAACATCCTGAAACAAGTAGTATCCTTTAAGAAACATTTGACGAATACTCAACGGTTTAATGTTCCATGAACAATTTTTGTGCTAACGTTTTGAAAACATTAAAGACCAGATAACTTTGAACAAACATTAACTTTCCTGGAAGAATGTTCATTCATAACTTTGAGAGAATCTTGCCAGAACATCAGCTTAGGAGCATTTCCTGTTAGCTGGTTCATAACATCCACTGCAGTCATTAATATGTCATACATGCCCGTAAAGTAAGGGTTTTGCTGCATGTTTCTGTATTCGTGTTCGCATGTTTCTCAAGAGGCCACAGATACACATAAGCGTTTCTGTTTCCTATAAAATGAAACTTACACACGACACACCTACAACTACAACGCATTCACGTGTCCTGATGTTAGTCAAAGAAAAATAGTTCAGCCAGGTCTAATTAGTTGCTGACAGCAAATTATCTGCATGAAATATTTTTACAGTACCACTGTCCAGGTTGAGAATCACCATGGTGTTAAAGTCACATAAATGTAGAAATCTTTAAAAAAAATACTTGATAATTGTATGTCCCTTGTCCCTTTCAAATCCTTAAACGACATTAGCAGCAATTCAGAGCATCACTGAAAAGTGATCTGATAGCTAAGACATTGTACAGAGAGAGAGAGATACTGTATTAAAAAAGAAAAACATGTAGTGATGCTACTAACATGTAATCTCACACAGAAGTAGATAAACTGTTCCCCTGTATCGTTTACTGTATCACTGGCTAACAAATATGAACAATTCTTATAAACACTTCTTTGAGAACTCATTTATGATTTTACATCATAAAAAAGTTCGGTAACACTTTACAATATGTGCATACAAATATGCATTAATTCATGCTTAATTAATGCACAGTTAATTTATAATTTATGAAGAACTAAAACATTTATTAATGATTACAACATCACATTCTATATGATTCATTGATTAAGTAATCAATAAATTGTTATTAGTTAAATGTGTCATTATGTATTAATTCCCTAATAACTTATTTTATGAACTAATGATGAAAATTCATATGTTAATTACCACAGTGGTCAAAGCTATGTACTTCAACTTACAGTTGTCTGCTTTAATGACATATTACTTAACAATTAGTTAATAGTTCTGTGCCTCAACAAGTAAAGTCATAACATAATGATACATTTGCAAATCATCAGCTAATGATTAATTAAAGCAGACAACTGGAAGATGAAATGCGTGGCCTCAACCCATCGTGGTAATTAACAGATGAATTTACACTATTAGTTTATAAAATAAGAAAATAATAAGTAATAAGTAGGAAACAGAAACACATCACACCTGTGGATTCTTGACAAACACACACATTCTTCTCCAAGTCCAATTACTCTGAACATATTTGACTGATGATGACAACGATGAAAACATTATCATAACCTGATTAAATAAGAGACAGGTTTAGGAATTAAAACTTTTTAATCCTTAAATATTTTTAATCATTTTAATCCTGACTGATGATATAACTGTCAGAGAAATCAAATATTTTAAATGAAACAGTTTTAAAGCAGAAGTCCACTTCCAGAACAACAATTCACAAATAAATTTCTCACCCCCTTGTCATCCAAGATGTTCATGTCTTTCTGTCTTCAGTCGTAAAGAAATTATGGTTTTTGAGGAAAACATTTCAGCATTTTTCTCCATATAATGGACTGATATGGTGCCCCGATTTTGAACTTCCAAAATGTAGTTTAAATGCGGTTTCAAAGGCTCTAAATTATCCCAGCCGAGGAAGAAGGGTCTTATCTAGCGAAACGATCAGTCATTTTTTCCGAAAAATAAAAATTTGTATACTTTTTTAAGCACAAAAGCTTGTGTAGCACAGGCTGTGGGATGCGCGTTCACATACTATTGAATCACGTCGAAAGGTCACATGGAGACCCAGTGTCAAGCGGAACTACAGACCCAGTGAACGCGCAAAGACTAAGAAAGTGCAAGTAGGTCAAACACTGTTTACAAACAAAAAGCTACAACGATGTCGGACGATTCTGAAGTTGTAGGAGAAAATAAGATGGAGTTTTTCGCCAAACTCAGTACACAGACGATGAACTTAGACGTGATTCCTAGTAGTGATGGGAAGTTCGGATCATTTTACTGACTTGGACCTTTGAGTCTCGTTCAGCAAAATGAACGAATCTTTTTTCGAGTCATTTCATTCATTTTAGCAAAATATGATTAAAATGCTACGTGTTACTTCCCTAACACATCTACTGCTTACACAAACGCTGATCACACTACAAACAAGACAAAACTATAATACTATAAGAAACAGAAAAAAATCATTCATTGTTTACCTGGGTCTTTAGTCTATGATTAGCTCACCTCACCTCTTATCTGACAAGTTTTCGGGTTCTGTTTCAGCACTGATTTGCGCAGAGCTGGTGGTATGATCACTTTCCTTCCCCACAACAAACAGCCTGACTGCACCGAAAGTTATTAACGGCGAGTGATATATGGTTTGAGCAATAAGTCATTATTCTCACCTTTCCCTGTCATGACAAAATCCATGACCTTGGACAAGACAGGGTCATTTTGCGTGCCCTTACGCACTTGCGCAGATGTTACTGGGGCCCTTTCCACCTGACTGAAATAGAAAATTTCAGCCACTTTTGCCTCTTTTACTTGGTCAGCGAGAGGCAACCTGGACAGTCCGTCCGCATTTCCGTGCAATTCTGACTCCCGGTACTTGATGTCGTAGGTGTGAGCCGATAATAGAAAAGCCCATCTATGCATCCTACTAGCAGCAAGAGAGGGAATGCCATGGTAAGGACCAAAAATCGCAGTTAGTGGGCGATGATCGGTCAGCAGCGTGAACTTCCGAATATATGCTGGTAAAACTTGCGCACTCCAAACACAATGCTCAATGCTTTGCGTTCAATCTGTGCATAGTTTGTTTCGGCTTTGCTCAGACTCCTCGAAGCAAATGCGATCGGCTTCTTTGACCATTCGGCTTGATGTGGGACAAAACAGCTCCCACACCATATGGGGAAGCATTGCAGGCCAGCTGAATCAGCAGGGCAGGGTCAAACTGAGTGAGGGCTTTCGACTTTAACAGAGTCTCTTTCGCTCTTTTGAATGTCTCCTGACATTCAGTGGTCCACCTCCAACTATTTTTATGACACAACAATTTGTGCAGAGGTTTCAGCAGGGTAGCGATGTTTGGAATAAAGCGCCCATAATAATTAAGCAAGCCGAGGAAAGAACGCAGCTGGCTGACATTTTTGGAGCATCCACTATAGCTTTAACCTTGGATGGGGACGTGTGCAGACCAGAGGCATCAATGACATGGCCTAGGTACTCGACTGCAGACTGAAAAAATTCACATTTGTCTTTCCGCACTCTTAATCCGTACTCTTTCAGTCTCTTGAGAGTAGCGTCCAGGTTCTGCAAGTGTGATTCTTCGCCAGTGCCGGTCACAAGAATGTCATCTAAATAACACCCTACTCACGGAAGACCTGCTAGAATCTGGTCCATCGCTCGCAGAAACAGGGATGGCGCCAAAGTAATTCCGAAGGGTAAACGCTTATACTGAAATAGGCCCTTGTGTGTGTTGATGATGAGAAGTTCTCTGGACTGTTCCTCAACATGCATTTCCAGATATGCTTGGTTGAGATCGATTTTACTAAATTTCTGCCCTCTAGTCAATCCTGCAAAAAGGTCATTAATGTGAGGCAAAGGATATTGTTCAGCAGATAACACTGGCTTTACAGTGACTTTAAAGTCCCCGCAAATCCTTATGCCTCCGTCTTTCTTTAAAACTGGAACAATAGATGTTGCCCATTTGCTGACACTTACTGGTTCCGCAACACCAGTGTCGATCTCCATCTTCACTGGCTGTCCTTCCAGCAGCGCGGTGACTTTGTATGCCTTAGGTCACCCTGCGACAGTGAGCACATGCAAAGGAATTTCATCATCTGATGTGTCTGTACCCCTTTTGTTTTCTTGGTCGACTGTGAATACTTGTTTCTTTTGTTTCCTTCTGAATGGTGTTTTCTGCTGTATTTTCGATTTTCCTATTTTATTTTTACAAGCACGCTCTATGTGTACTTTTTTCTTACAGCTGCGGCACTCCATGACCTTATACCAGCATGTGACAGGCGAGTGGCCAGGCTTGCCACAACCGAAACATGGGCTTTTGTTTTTAGTTTGTTTTTCAGTACACTTTACTGTTTGAGCTCAGTTGCTGAGCATCCTTAGCAGCCAATTCCATAGACACGCTCAGCTCAATTGCTCTTTGTAGTGTCAGGTTACTCTCAGTTACCAGTCTTTTCTGTATGCCCTCACAGCGAAGTCTGCACACTAATCTGTCCTGAAGTGTGTCAGTCAGTGTATCACCAAATTCCCAAAGTTCAGCTAATTTTTTAGCACTGCCACAAACATTGTCACAGTTTCTCCTAGCTGATTCCGCATTTTCATAACACTCATAAGTGTCTGAATCCTCGTCGCCACTTTATTATCTTCGGGAGAATGAACGCTGAATAAAGGATACGATGACACACACAGTGATTTATTTTATTTTTTTAACGGAACAGCCTTTCGTTTACTCAGTTTTCCAATACAGTCTCTGTAACCGGAACACTTCCGGAAAAACATTACAGTGCATTCTTGGAGCTGTAGTGAAATAAAGCAACGCCACAAAAAATATAAAACAAATCTGACATGACAGCATTGATAAAACAACACTCCCTCACACCTTTGGCACTCACACATCCCTGTCAGTGGCATAGCAAAACTGTAAAAAGATTACTGTGAAATTTACAGCAACATGCTGCAGGCAGCAACTGGCAGGTAAGTTGCTGTAACATATTCCACAGTATGCTGACTGTAAGTTTAATCACAGTAGCCACTGTAATTACTGTAATTTCTATTAGAGTAAAAATCACAGTACCGTAATTGCAATCAGAGTAGTAGAATGCTCTATTTAAATGAATGAATTAATGAATTTTTAACACCGTAAATAGTATACTGTACTGTAAGGAGCATTACTGCTTTAATTGTGTGTAGTGTAAAAGGAATACACTGTTTTTGTCACAAAAATACCATTTATTGACTTTAAAATGTGAAAAATACATAATACATAAAAATGGCATAAAATGATTTCAATTTTGTATTTTCCAGTCTGTAAATATTTTTTTTATTTTACATAAACCTAAAAAATGTATAGTTTGTAAATATACTTTTGTTCCAGTATACATGATAAACCAAAAACATCATTATAAAATAACAGCGATATCTTTTATTTTTATTAATATATTTTGAGTTAAAAAGCTAAACTTAGCAGAGTGTTTTCAATATCATTTTTAACATCAGTGAGAAGAAAAATAATTAACATTTATACAGTGGTGGCCAAAATTATTAGAACACTAGTATTTTCATCAACTAAAATATGGTTTTACGTCAGCTACTTTTACCTTTTGCTCACTGGATTATTACAATTAATGGCAAAATGAATGTTTTTAATTTTGCTATAAAACCCAGTTTCGTTGTTATTAGTTTCATTTGTAATTGTGTTAATTTTAGTTTTATTAGTTTAGTTTCAGTTTTAATTTTAGTTTTAGTAAGTAAAGTTTAGCTTCAACTTTAGAATCAACAGAGCCCTTTAATTTAAGCTGATGCAAACCTCTAGCGTCTCAGTCATGGGTGAGATAATTATAACGAAAATGATTTTTTTTTAGTTAGGTTTTCAATAACTGCTGTTAGTTTAATTTTGTTTTAGTTTTTCATTTATTTTGACATTTATTTGACTTCTCTCTCTTTCTTCCTTTCTTTCTGTCTAAATGCCTTTATTTTAATTTAATACAGTTCTTAATACAATACTTTAGCCTTTAAACATGTATACAATGTTTCTTACATTTAAACCCATTAAACAAGCACTTTAGAAGCTGTATTATTTACGGTATAAATTCTTGGAAATCAAATTTAACATTTTCAAGTCCACGTATTATTTGTAGCACACCAACCACCAAATAATTGCAATAAGCTTTGTGCTTTGTTACTTTTGTTATGACACAAAGTCTCAGCCTATAAATTTTGTCAATTTTATCACAAAATACAAACAATAAATGTGTTTTTTATGTCGTAACTGTATTCGCCTCAGTTCAAGCGGCATGTGAATTATCTTCATCTTTTCCTCTGAACAGTTGAATAAAATGAATGTAATCGATCAATCAGTGTTTCAAAAAAGTCAGTCGTAACATAACATTTAGCCTACGTCAGAAAAGCCAACAATATAACTTTGCCAACATTGTTTTATTATTCTCATAAATCAGTCCATGTTCCATGTTTTCCCTCCAGCCTTAGTTCCTGTTTTCCATATATGGTTTTGTTTCCAATTAGCCCCGCACCTGTTTCTGTTTTCACTAATTACTTTGCTAGTATTTATAGTCCTGTGTTCTCCCCTGTTGCTTTGTCTGTGTCACGAATCTGGTCGGTGTCCCGTTGTCCGCTCACCACCAGAGGTCACTCTCACCTCACCTACACACTCTGACTGTTGCACCACACTCCGGACTGCATCTCCCATCCTCCACCGCTCTGATTGCGTCAGCCCCCGTGACCAATCAGGCGTTCTATAAAAGCCCCGGTCCCTCACTCGCTAACCACGGATTGTTGTATTGATAGTGTTTCCCCATTGTTTAGCGTTCTCTTGTTTCTGGTTCCTTGTGTTTTTTGATTCCCTCGCCTGGCTCCCCGTTTCCGACCGTTCTCCGCCTGCC
>JAHKKF010530625.1:6504-24392 GCA_019740295.1 Labeo calbasu
TGCCAGAATTGGCCAGAATTCTTTATAGAATTCTGCTGGAAAGCCATCTGGACCTGGAGCCTTTTTATTGGGCATACTGTTCAGGGCTTCCTGAAGTTTATCTGATGTCAGTGGAGAATCCAATGCCATCGCTTGATTGTCTGATAATTTCGGTTATATTATCAAGAAACTGGTCAATTTCGTCTTTAGATGGGTTTATCTGTGGTGAATATAAAGATTTGTAAAAGTCCCTGAAGGTATTGTTTATTCTTTCAGGGTCATATACTGTGTCCCCAGTTAAGTCTTTAACAGCACATATAGTTGTTTTTTCTTTATTTATTTTTAACTGGTTAGCTAGGAATTGACCTGATTTGTTACCATGTTCAAATTTTTGCCAGCGAAGTCTTTGTGCTAAGAATTGAGGTTTTTTATTAATAATTTAATTTAATTCTAGTTTTGCTTTACGTATTTTGTTCAGCATTTCCTGTTCCTGGGAGGATACGTAGGCTTCTTCTAAGGATTTGATGGTTTCTTACGCATCCTTGAGCAGGGGGTTGCTACCTATGTTCTGTAGGACGGTTCCTGAGGGAACCTATGCAGAGCCCGCGGTACCCCCTGGGTGACAGGCCAAACCTAGGCACTTGGCCATATCCCCTTAAAGGAATATCTTCTGATTACAAGCTTCGAGCTCTACCCCGGGTCCAGCATTTCTGACCCCTTTCAGGTAAGTCTTTGGGTATGCAGCTTAGGCTTTTGGCCGAAGGGGATAATGTCACTGACAGCCGTCTCTATGTTTTGGGGGCAACTCCCTTATGCTTGAGGGAGTTGATACTTAGGGCTCGCCTCTATGATGGCATGCACTCCCCTCAACATGGCAGTGTGGGTATAACCGCTCCCCATAGCGACCCCTAGAGGACGCAGTTCGAGTTCCTCGAAAGGGAATGTCTCAGGTTACGTATGTAACCCTGGTTCCCTGAGAAGGGTTCCCATGCTTCGGATGTAAGCTTCAGATGAAGAAGCGAATGTTGTGTTCTACCGGTGTCCTTTTATACTGTGGTCGCACCGGTAGTGACGCACCGACAGCAACGAGTCGCGCAGGAAGTGACGTCATAGGCTGTCGCCGGCCAACACTGTTGTCGTTTTTGTATGTAGGCTTCAGACACGGGTCACGGAGATGGCGTTCCCCATAGCGACCCCTAGAGGACGCAGTGTCCTTCTCAGGGAACCAGGGTTACATACCTAATCTGAGACGTTTTTCTCAATAGTATAGATAAAGCCAATGAAATAGTTGAACATGGAATAGTCATCAGTGGTGAATTTGTCCCTGTTCTTCCCCTTTCTCTGCCAGCTAAGCAAATCACTTTTCAGTCAATTTTTCCACCTTTTGTGAAAGATGACATTTTAGGTCAGGATTTATCCGGATATGGTAAACTGGTTTCTCCAAACAAAAAAATCCCAATTGCTTGTGAATTGCCTCTGTAACATATTGTTTCTTTTAGGCGTTTTGCTTATATGATCACTAAGGATGATGCTGATCTGGACATGACTCAATTTTCAGATTTTTTGATTGTTATTTTTGTCACTACCACAAAGATTAAATGTTTTGGTTGTGGTAATTTTGGCCATTTAATTCGCAACTGTCCAGACAAAATTGCAAAAGAAAGGAATGTAAGCGAAATTTCTAAAAGTAGTGACACAGATGGTGTTGCCAGTGCAGCAGAGATTGTCCCCCTGGGGGAATGCTTGCCGGTGGCAGCTCCAGGTCTTTCCAGTGAATTTGTGACTGGTTCGACCTAGTCGCATTGGCCCTCGCATACGGCACACACTGAAACGCTGTCAGATGTTAGTGCTAAGGATCTAGCAAATGTGGCAGTGTTCTGGTGACATTGGAGATGGACAAATTGATAGAGTTTCAGAGAATAGTTCAGCACAAATGCAAGAAATGTGTGAAGAGAATAACTGTTTTAGAATGGAAGAAGAGCAATCAATTTTTAAAATACCCCAAAAAAGAAAGAAAAGTAATGAAGTACCCGATGCTAAAATAAGCAAAAAAAAAGTGAAATGCATAAGGATGAAGAGCAGGACACTGAGAGTAATGCTGAGTCTTCTGACTCTAGTGTGACTCTTTCTCAGAGTGAGTTTGTTGGCCGGAGCTATGAGCTTGATGGCATCAAGTTGTTTCTCAGATTGAATAAAAACAAAAGAGGTGTGCAGGAATATTTTCCAGATTTAAAACAGTTTGTTGAAACAGCAAGAGGCTTAATGGCAGAATGTTCATTCACGAACAAAGAAGTCTATCCGCTTAAAGAAAATTGTGTGAACTCTTAAAAGTTAGAGTTGTATTTGAAAATTCTTTATTTTTATCTGTGTGTATGCTCCAACTGCACCAGTTGAAAGATTGTTGTTGTTGTTTTTTTGACACACTGTTTGAGCCTACAAAACTGTTGTCCTGAAGATTTTTTGTTTCTAGGTGGTGATTTAGATAGGAATCATATTGAGCCTCATCTAGCTTCATGTAACCGTCTTATTCATTTTGTTAAAAAATATAATTATGTGATATTTGGAGATCTTTAAATGGCAATGAAAGACAGTACACTTGGGTTCACACATATGATAATGTTATATCTTTGGCTAGACTGGATAGATTTTACAGCTTTAAATATCATCTTAACATTTTTAATAAGTGTTATATTACGCCAGTGAGATTTTCAGTATGGTGCATTGTAAATTTATTTTAAACTCAATAGAACCCAAGAGTGCATATTGGCACTTTAATACCAATTTGTTAAATGCAAATTTTTTAAGGAATCTTTTAAGTCCTTTTGGGAAGTTTATAAAACAATGAAATGTTCTTTTCATTCAGTACAACAGTGGTGGGACTTTGCTATGGTCCAAATAAAGCAGTTTACGCAACAGTACACTCACAATGTCACTAAGGAGTTGACTTGGTCATTAGAGCTTCTGGAAAAAGAGATACTTGAATCTCAGAAATTAGCTCAGTCTACTGGTGAATTTCGACATTTGGAAGCCTGCTCTAACAAAAGGCACAATTAGCAGATCTACTGGGGTACAGAACACTGGGGGCTTTGGTCCATTCACGCTTCCAAAGCATATTGATCAGATGGATACACCATCCAAATATTTCTTCAGCATGGAAAAAAAGAATGGGCAGAACTGTTTTATTTATGCACTATGCTCCGAGGATGGAGCTTTGTTGTCAGACTCTGTTGATATTCATAGGAGAGCAGTGTTTTTTTTTTTTTTTTTATCAAAACATGTATAGAAGTGAGCTTGATTCAGGGCATTCTATGGAAAGTGTCTTCTTTGACAACTTACCTAAAGTCTCAGAGGAGGCTAACGTTGATCTTTTAGGAGTGTTAACCCTTTTTAAGGCCCAGCAAAGCATGGAGTCTAGGAGGGCACCAGGAGTGGATCTCCTCCCAGTCGACTTCTATAAGGCTTTTAGGTTGGAGCTGGGGGAGGATCTGTTTGAGGTACAGCTTGTCAGAGGGCAGGTTGCCTCTGAGTTGCCGGAGAGCAGTTATCACCCTTATTCCAAAAAAAGGGGTCCTTCCTGATATGATGAACTTGCACCCCATCTCACTTCTTTGCAGTGATTACAACCTGCTTTCCAAAGTTTTGGCAAATAGATTGGCTGGGGTTTTGGATCAGGTCATCCACCCGGATCAAACATACTGTGTGTCTGGTAGGTCATTTTTGATGATGTTTCTTTACGTCAAGATATTTTTCATGTTTCTAAATTGTTAAACTTAGATTGTGGCTTTTTATCTTTGGATCAAGAAAAGGCTTTCGATTGGGTTGAGCATTCTTATTTGTGGAACACTTTAGCAGCTTTTGGTTTCTGCAAACAATTTGTATGATCAGGGTACTCTATCGTGATGTTGAACATGCACTGGAAAATTAATGGTGGCTTATGTGCTCCATTTCGGGTTCTGAGGGGCATCAGACAAGGTTGTTCCTTGTCTGGAATGTTGTACTCCCTGGCTATTAAAGGAAAGGAAAGGATGTGACGTGTGGCCATGTATGGCAACCCATACTCAGAATTTAACCCATCCCAAACACGCGCACACACACACCGTGAATGCACACCTGGAGCAGTAGGCAGCCGTATTGCTAGTGCTGCGGCACCCGGGGAGCATGTGCCTTGCTCAAGGGACTCACCTTAATCGTGGTATTAAGGGTGGACAGAGCGCTGGTTATTCACTCCCCCTACCTTCAATCCCTGCCGGACCTGGGATTCAAACCCGCAACCTTTTGGTTACAAGCCCGACTCCCTAAATAAATTGATGTGGCTTGTGTTTACAGAATTGCAATAATAATGTTCATTTGTCAATGTATGCTGATGATACTGTGGTGTTGTTCAGTAAACAAATTGATGTGCAGTTTTTGCTTAACTTAATCAAAGATTTTAAAATACTGCCTTCTGCTAAGGTTAATTGGCAAAAAAGTGAAGCTTTATTGTAAGGTCAATGGTCTGATGGGATACCTTGTCTTCCTGATGGGTTGTGTTGGGGCAGGGGAGGTGTAAAATATTTAGGAGTCTATTTGGGTGTTGACAGTTTTTTACAGAAAAATTGGGAGGGGGTTTTAGAAAAAATTAAAGGGCGCTTGGATAAATGGAAATGGTGATTACCAAACATGTTCTATAGAGGGAGGACGCTTGTTGTTAACAACTTAGTCGCTTCTTCGCTTTGGCATAGACTGGCACGTGTAGACTCTACAGTTTCTATCTAAGCCGCTCTTGTGAACTTTTTTTTTACATTGGGTCCCACAGTGTATTTTACAAGGTGGACAAGGCCTAATTCACCTACAAAGTAGGATTGCTGCTTTTAGTTTACGCTTTTTGCAAAGATTCTTGGATGGTTCAACAGATTGTAGCTGGCGTGTCGTTAGCTGCATGAATTAGCATACCTTTGGAGATTTTAGACTTTTCCGTGTCCATAAGACTAAAAACTGGACTTCCGGTTTGGTGTGATGGCGTAGACGCGCGTTGAGTCTTGCTCCCGCATTTTTAATTCCATAATTGCCTTAAAAGCCCACGACTTATTTCTGTTTTACTACTAATTAGATAATATTGTTGCCGTACACATATCACCATCGAATCATGGCAGCTAAATCAGCAAAACAAGGCAAAAGGGATCAGAAAGTTGAGGCGTGCGGAGATGACGGTAAAGAAGTTAGCACGGCAGAGGCCCAGGCCTGTTATCGTCCGGCTCCACAGGTTCCAACAGAAAGAAAAGATCATCCGTGAGGCTAGAGCGAAGAGGGGAAAGCTTTACTATCGTGGCAGTCCTATTGCTATCTATGAGGACTACGCACCAGAGGTGCTGGAACAACGTTCCAAGTACAAAGAAGTGCTATCTGAACTTTACAAACTGGGTCTAAAACCAGCGCTGTTGTTCCTGGCCAGGCTAACTATTGTAACAAGGGAGGGAAATCAGAGAAGATTTGCATCGGTCACTGAAGCAAAGGACTACATTGCATCTTTACGTTCTGCTTAGGACTATACCCGAAGCCTCTGGTGCGGTAATTTATGGCTGGTTTGGATAGTGATTCAAGATGCAGTGTTTGTAAAATGTTTTGAATCCTACAGACTCAGGGACTAACTGGTTATTGCCTGGTTATTGCCTGGTTGTTGCAACTTCCCTATGTTCTGTTTGCTCTAGATTTATAGATGCATCTTGTTGGACATTATAGATAGGCTGTGCACCCTTGTGTTCACTTTATTAGTTTTTGCGATTTCTCGGTAATACACACCCGCCTTGCTGTTATAATATTTCTGACTAGTTCTGCACGTTATATTTATTATAGGTATATCCATTGAATGCACTTTATATATCGGTAAGTGTACATGTTTTAATTTTGATTTGTTTAAATTGTTGAGGTGTTTTTTTTTTTTTTTTTTTTGTGATATATTTCATTTATTATTACATAATTTATTTTAGATTATTCTTTTGTTTTGAGTCGCATTTATTTAGTTTTATTGACGAGTCAGAAGCAGGATTACGTTTTCTGTCGCTGCATACTCCACTTGAATGTAAGACTTTGAGGCTGGGACACTTAAGTAAGATGTAGTGTTAAAGTATGTTTTCTATCCGTACTTATACACATCCCTTTTTTATTTATTTATTTATTCATTTGTTTTATTTTATTTTTATTTTTATTTATTTATTTTTTCCAATTATTATTTACATTACAAGAAGGGGGGCTGACCCTTATGTAAACAGTGGGAATGAGACATTGGAAGTCTTGTAAGTGTTGAGCTGTTTTGCTTGAATAATGTTTGTACTTTGGGGGATATCTAGCCTATTAGCGTTCCTATATAAGTTTGATTCTAATCCTTCCCCCATCTGAAAGCACGCGGACACTCCAGTTCACCACCAGCCAGCGTCCTCCACCTGCTGCTCCGATAGGCTCACTCCCTCCGTTCCTCTCTCACTTTCCCCAGTCCTCCAGAGCTCCTCCCTCATCCTCAGCCCAGAACCCCTGGCCCACTCACGGACTCCGGCCGCGGCCCGATCACGGACTCCGGCCGCGGCCCGATCACGGACTCCGGCCGCCACCCTGTGCTCAAGTCGGCCTGGCACCGCCCCGTGCTCTAATCGGCCTGCCACTGCTCTGCGCTCCAGGCCGCCAGACTCTAATGTGGCAAGCTAAATTAACATTAAAGACAATATGGACTGGGCGATTTCCCCTGGGGTTTAATCCCCCTGAACTGACTCCTTCTCCAATGTCTCCGCTGGTCCCATCCTGTCCTCCAGAGCCCGAGCGTCCAGAACACCATCCAGAGCCCGCGCCGCCTGAGCACCCTCCGGAGCCCGCGCCGCCAGAGCGCCCTCCTGTGCCAGCGCCTCCTTGTTCCTGTTCACTTTTTGGATTATACTATTAAAGCACGTTTGTAGTATTTCCTCGTCCCAGCGAATCCTTCCTGCACACGACCCTGACAGAAGAACGGACCCAAAACCAAAAATGTTCTGGGCTGAGGAATTTCTTTTTAACATCCAGCAGGAGGACAGGCCTTCGGAGCAGTATGTGGAGGATTACACTCACGAACTGTGTGCTCCGTCATGGCCACCCGGACTGCACACTCGGCCATGGCTCCCCGAGCTCCCTGATCCACCATGGCTTCCAGGACTGTATGCTCTGCCATGGCTCCCCGAGCTCCCTGATCCACCATGGCTTCCAGAACTGTATGCTCCGCCGTGACTCCCCGAGCTCCCTGACCCGCCATGGATCCCTGAGCTCCCTGATCCGCCCTGGAGGCGTTCCTCCTCTCCCTCCTGTGTCTGCCCTGCACGAGCCTCCAGGGCGCCCACCCCCCCTACCCGGTGTATTTGTTACGGCGCGAGATGCGCCTTACGGGAGGGGGGAGTAATGTCACACCCCTGTGGACTGTTTTGTTGGTTTTGCCCTCCTGTGTCCTTATTTGGTCTTTCCTGTTCCGTTTCTTGTTATGATGTTATTGGTTAATTTCTCACACCTGTCTTTGTCCTATTAGCGTTCCTATATAAGTTTGATTCAGTTCCTTGTTCTTGGTCTGTTCTTAATGTTGCCTAATGTTGCTAATGTTAGTTTATGTCGTGTTGCTGTGTGTTTTTCCCTGCTGTTCCTATTTGTTCCTGTTCCCTTTTTGGATTATACTATTAAAGCAAGTTTGTAGTATTTCCTCGTCCCAGCGAATCCTTCCTGCACACGACCCTGACACTGATGGGTTTACAATTGAATTTTATAAAGCATATTTTAATTTACTAGTCCCAATCTTAGTGAGGATGTATAATGATTTCTTTCAAAAAGGTAAACTGCCGGCGACTTTGTACTCTGCTTCCATATCCTTGCTTTTGAAAAAGGACAAGGACCCCACATCCTGCAGTAATTATCGGCCAATTTCTCTGCTAAACGTACATTGTAAGATTTTAGCCAAAGTTCTTTCTCTTCGCCATCTATAATTTCTTTAGACCAAACTGGCTTTACATCGGGAAGACGTTCCTTTTTTAATACTAGAAGATTACTTAACATCATTTTCTCTCCTTCATCCACTACCCCTGAAGTTGTAATTTCATTGGATGCAGAGAAAGCGTTTGATAGGATGGAGTGGGAATACCTGTTCTTTGCATTAGGTAAATTTGGATTTGACCCTAATTTCATTTCTTGGATTTGACTACTTTATGCTTTCCCATCTGCCTCAGTGCATACCAATGGTGTTCGTTCGCTACCCTTTTTGCTCCAAGCTTCCTCTTGAGGTTCACAAAATTTCGAGTAATCCAGTAGTTATTAACACGATTAAGATCTGGCTTCAATTCAGGAAACAATTTGGCTTGCACAAAGCCTCGATTTACATGCCAATTTTAAATAATCATTTATTTCCCCCATCCCTTTCAGACCATGTCTTCAATATTTGGGCAAGTAAGGGTCTTTGTACTTTGAATGACCTGTATGAAAAAAAAATATATATATATCTTCTTTCTCCTCTTTATCAATTAAATTTAATCTTCCTAATAGTCATCTTTTTCTTTTTTTCAAGTGAGGCACTTTATTTAAAAAGTTATTTCCTCATTTTCCCAATCGACCCCCTGAATCAGAACTCGACTTGATTCTCACCCTTGACCCTGGTCAAGGACGGCTGATCTCCACCATCTTTTGTAAAATAATCACCCTAACTCCGTCTCCAGTTGATTTTCTTAAACAAACCTGGGAGCAGGATTTGGGCATTGACATATCTTTGCCCCTAATGCATTGACTGTTTTGTTTGGCCTTCTCCCGGCTTCAGGTGTATCACCCACAGTGCGCTGCGTCATTTCCTTTACCACTGTGTTAGCTAGGCGTGCCATCCTTCTTAAATGGAAACATGCCTCTCCCCCTTCACATGGGGAGTGGATACAAGAGGAATTGCAATGCATCCACCTTGAGAAAATCAGATACTCTTCCAAAGGATCATTGAGATCCTTTTATAAAATATACAGTACCCTGTACTGGGTACTATTGAGAATGTAAATGTAACATCTGAACCTTCTCTTTAGAGACTAAGTAGGGGATCATTTGACTAGACCATATTTTTATTTATGTATGTAGGCATTTATTTGATTTGTATGTGGCCTTTGGGAAGGGTTGCAGGTGGGGTTTTGTTGCTGTTGATTTGTTTTGTTTCTCGTTTGTTTTTTTCATATCAGACATCCTGTTTCATTGTGTAACTGAGGAAATACACTTTATATGTCCGCAAACTTCATATTGTCTTTCTTCGGGAATCCAAGGTTTTTACTTTGGGACATTTATTGACTCTGACTGGGCCTCACTTTGACCATGTGGAGGCAACTTCCAAGCATTTGGGAATTAGATCTGTTTGCTTGTTTACGCAATTTTTAACCAAGTCAAGACTATGCTTTACAGTTAAAGAAGACCATTTGTTGACTTTTTTTACAGGGGTTAATGTTCCTGATATTGAAAATCCCTTTCCCTGTTTAATTGTGCAACCCATTCTTGATGAGGATACCAGGTTTTTTTTTTTTTTAGTTTTTTTTTTTAAACCATGTGAATCTTTGTTATTAGATTTCTTGTCAAGTGAAGGTAAAAAAAACTGTATTGAGTCTGTGTTTTGGACTTTAATAAGAAGTCGCTTGTTAGAAGAATTGATACACCATGGCGTTCTGTTTTTAAACTGAACAGTGATGTAAAACCCAAATGAAGGAGGACACCAGATACCCTGTTTATTTTGGACACTTTATTTTCCCCCTTTTTGGACATTTTTGTTTATTTTATGTTTAATAAAATCCTCGCCAAGGCCTGACGTCACACCCACTGTGTCTTTCGTTTGCTTGTCCTGCTACAGCCACCATTGTCAAAGAGGGTACGTGAAATACAGTGGAGGGTTTTGCATGGTGCTATTGCTGTTAATTCTTTTATCTCAGTGATAAATCCAGAAGTTAGTCCTGAATGCCCTTTTTGTCTCCAAAGAGAAACTATTTTTCATGCTTTCATGTACTGTTTTAGAATAAAGCCTCTATTTGTAATGTTAAAAGAATTGTTTTGTAGGTTAAATGAGAATTTTTCAATTGAGACTTTTTCAGAAGAAACATTTTGTTTGTCAACTGTTGAATTTTATTTTAGGACAAGCAAAGTTGGCTGTGTATATCAGCTGGAAAAAAAAGATTGAACAAAGGTCTAGTGATGATGTTTATGTGTGTTTTCTGACATTGGTCAAATCTAGACTATTGATTGATTTTCAGTTTTATAGAACTATGAAAGATGTTTACACTTTTGAACAAATTTGGTGCAGTCATAGCGCTTTGTGTGTTATCTGATGATGTTTTGGTGTTTTCCTTATAATTCCTTATAATGTGTTTTTGCAGTATGCATTATTTTAAAGTCTTTCGTAATGAGTTAAGTATTTGTAAATAGTTTTTTTTTTTTTTTTCAAAATCAGTCAAATCTCTCTCTCTCTCTCTCGACATATGGTGCAGTTGTCCCGAGTTCAAGTCCTGCCTCGTGGACCTTTTCTTTCTTTTTTTCTAGTCATACTTATACTGTAGATGATATAAAAGTCCTTTCTTAAGGTGACCAAAAATGCCAGAAAAGTAAGAGTTGAAGAATATTTTCCTGATGTTCTGCAATTCATTAAAAAAGCAAAGACTTTTAGGAGTGATGGAGGTTTCACTAACCAGGAAGTGTTTCGGTTAATTCTTGCCAAACTTAGCGCTCATCCAAGGCACAATGCTAGAAATGATAGTACGTAAATATTTTCCCCTTTTTTGTTTTCTGTGGCTGTGCTCGTTTAGTTTTTTTCTTTCCTTTTTTTATGGCTTCTCTGAATGTGAATGGGGCTAGAGATATTGGGCAAAGGATTCATCTGTATGAGATAATTTAAAAAAAAAAATTGATGTCTTGCTTATTCAAGAAACACATAGTGATATATTAAATAGTTATGACTGGGTTAAAGAATTTAATGGGTTATCAGTTTTAAGTCATTCGACTTTAACCAGTGGTGGGGTTGCCAAATTTTAATTGCACAGAGAGCACTCTTGATAGGAATTATGTTGAACCACACATGGCCTCACAAAAACAACTTATTCAATGATTAAAAACCCATGAGATTGTTGATGTTTGGAGAAATTTCCATGGTATTCAAAGGCAATATACTTGGGCTCATGCCCACGATAACCTAATTTCGCTGGCAAGGTTGGATAGATTTTACTGCTTTAAACACCAGCTAAATCTTTTTAGAAGCTATTCAATTTGTCCAGTGGGTTTGTCTATCATAGTTTGTTACAGTGTGTTGTATCTCATAGTTTACAAAAAAAATACAAGTTAAACATTTGTCAACAATATACTCTCAATGGGCCTCATTCATGAAACACGAGCAGAATGAATTTGTGTGTAAACCGTTCGTAAAGCCGTTCTGGTGTAAACTTCTGAATTTATTAAAAAAAATGTTCGTATTTTCAAAATGTTAGTTGATACGAAAGAATCGTTCACCTGCTCCCTACCACATGTAAATGGTGCATAAAATATTGTGTTCTTTTTTAGCAATCTGATGACACTGAATTTTGATGCACTGCCATAATAAATACAAGTTAATTTGCCCTTACCCTCTTTTTTATGTTTTTTTTTTTTTTTATATAGCTTAATTAAATGAGTTGATAATTGTAAAACACAGCGCTCGTCACGGTCACTGTCATTATTTACCCAGCCGTCAATACTGGTTAGTGCTTTTTTATATTTAGTAAAATTCTTAAAAATGAAATGCTAGAAATACTTGCTGCAGTGGATAATTCATAGCAACCAAAGCACCTGGAAAAACGCTGTGCCACCAAAGCGTTCTCAATTGCGCCACCAGCTGGCCGTTTTTAGGAGAGCACCTGATATTTTTGCATCTGGCTAAAAACTCTTTGGTCAACACACATTAATGAAATATCTGTTGTAAGGCATATGACCTGTTAATCTTTTTTTTTTTTTTTTTTTTTTTTTTTTTTTTTTACTCATGCAATATACTGGAGCCAAACCTGAGAAAGTAGACCAGTTTCATTGCGTTCCTGGACACGCAATTTGCGTAGCCGTAATTCATAGGCGGGGATTATGCTAATTGTGAATGAGCGTGCATGTACGCCCTGTTTACGAATGATTGGAATTCATTAACATACACATTTAACAATCAAATCGGACGTTTACGGAGCATTTGTAAATCCGGAGGAGAGTTTTCAGTAAGGTCTGTTTTACGCGCAAATTACTCCAAAATTACTCATATATTTACGCAAGTTTCATGAATGAGGCCCAATGTCACAAGAGACATTACCTGTTCAATCAAAACAATTGAGAAGGAATTAGTTGAGCTTCAGATGCTTGTTGATAGTACATGTAATTTGGCTTATTTTGATTCCCTTAATAAGAATAAAAACATTTTAGTTAAATTATTAGATACAGTTGCACAAGGAGATCTGGTCAGATCTCACTTTCAGAGCATAGAATTGATGGATGCACCTTCCATATTGTTCTTCAATTTGGAGAACTGTAACGTGGACGCTGAGACAGTAGTAGAATCCATTCGCGGTAGTTTTATTGAAGTAGGCAGAATACAGAAAACAGACAGAGGGTCAATACCGGAAGGCAGTCCAATATAGCAAACAATCCGACAGGGGCGATCCAGAGAGCGATAGTCAAAAGACAGATAATGGTCAAACCTTGAAATCAGTCCAAACAGGCAAATAAATCCAAACAGGGGTAATCCAAAAACACAATATCCAAGAACAAAGCAAGACGGCAACAGGTAATCCAACAGAGTAAATAAACGCTTGGTAAGGCAGGTTAAACTGACAATACTTCACAAATGTGTGAGCACATGGTGAGTCCTTATATACTGCCAAACAGGAAGTGACAGTAGAAGCAGCAGAGGGAGCATGCAGGCAGTACTGGGGTGAGGGCTCCCTCTGCTGGCTTGGCGTTACAAGAACAAAAATGAGAAGAGAAGACAAAGAAGATTTATACATGCTTTAACATCTGATAGTGGAAATTTGTTGTCAGATCCTTCTGAAATTCGAAAAAGAGCAGTTAGTTTTTATGAAGAATTGTATAAAAGTGACCTTGTGCATGAACAAACCTCTAATGTCTTCCTTGAGAATTTGCCTCAGTTAACTGAGGAGGCTAATGCTGAGCTCTAATTCTGGAGGAGTTGGAAAAAGCTCTTCAAAGCATGGAATGTGGGAAAGCACCTGGAGTTGACAGGTTATCAGTTGACTTCTATAAGTCTTTTTGGCTGGAGGTGGGTCCGGATCAATTAGAGGTGCTTAAGGAAAGCCTGGCCTATGGACGGCTACCCGCAAGTTGCCGTAGAGCGATTCTCACCTTGTTGCCAAAAAAGGGAGACCTAAATGACATTAAAAACTGGAGACCAGTCAGTTTGTTGTGCAATGACTATAAATTGCTTTCCAAAGTTCCCCCCAAATAGATTAGGGGAAGTTTTGGAGCAGGTGATCCATCCTGACCAGACCTATTGTGTACCTGGCAGACAAATTTTTGATAATATATCATTTATTAGGGATGTTTTGGACCTTGGTAAAAGTCTCAACTTCAATATTGGCCTTCTGTCACTCGATCAAGAAAAAGCTTTTGATCGTGTTGAGCATAAGTAGTTATGGAATGTTTTAGAGGCATTTGGCTTTAGTTCCAATTTTATTTCAGTGGTTAAGGTTTTGTACAGTGACGTTGAGAGCTTCATCAGGTATGCTCTATGCTTTAGCAATTGAGCTTTTCTTGAATAAGTTAAGAACAGACTTGTATGGATTGCATATTATAAAATGTCAAAATGTGTTTAAATTATCAGCATATGCCGATGATGTTGTTATTTAAATTTGTTGTCAGAATGATATTGACTTGCTGTTAAAATTGTTAAAAAGACTTAAAAGTGTTTTCATCTACTAAAGTAAATTGGTCTAAAAGTGAAGGCATTTTGGTTGGGAGATGGTTGAGTGGAGCTCTGAGCCTCCCAGATGGTTTAACTTGGACCAGGGAGGGTTTTAAGTATCTTGGAGTGTTTTTAGGTAATGAAGTGGTTGTACAAAAAAACTTTGAAGGAATTGTTGAAAAAATAAAAGGTCACCTTGATAAGTGGAAATTTTTGCTTCCAAAGTTGTCATATAGAGGCCATATACTGATCATCAATAACTTGCTAGCATCCTCTCTATGGCATCGGTTAACGTGTGTTGATCCATCAAATTTCTTATTCAAAATTCTTATTCAAAGTCAATTCTGATTGATTTTTGGGGGGGATAAACTGCACTGGATTCCAAAAGTTTTGTTTTCACCCAAGGAAGAGGGTGGCCATGGACTTATGCATTTGCAGAGCAGGGCAGCAGCTATTCGCTTCAATTTGTACAGAGACTTTTGAATGGATCAGTGGACTCGAACGGGAGGTCTTTTGGAAACTTAGGTATAGACAAATCTTTGTTCTGGTTGGATCCTAAAAAGATGGATTTGTCCAAGGTTCCAACTTTTTACCGTAATATTTTTAAGGTTTGGACTTTGTTTACTGTGCAAATACCATGCGGCATAAGTTCCTTACACTGGTTGCTGCAAGAACCTTTAGTCTGTGGTTCACGCATGGACATATCTTTTAGAGACCCCTGTCCTGCACTCAATGGAATTCTTCTCTCTTCTAAAGTAACAACTCTTGGGTGCTTATTACAGTCAGCTAGAAAAGACTTCAAAAATGTTGACTTGGTTGCTGGTCATTTTGGGCCTTCGTTCAAAACGGACAGTCACTAAACTTCTGAAACAATGGAGAGCTTCTCTCATAGCAGAAAAAATCAAGTTGCTAAAGGACTTTTATGAGGGGTTAATTGTTCCAAATTGTGATGATCCTTTTCCTGTTCTGTTATTATCTCCCAATTTAGAAGATTGTAAAGGTGTTTTCTTGCACTGTAAAGATGTGACGCTAATTGGCCCAGAGCCAGCTTCTGGAAAAGAATTGTATAACATCTGTGTTAAATCTTTAAGCAAAACATTTTTAAATAATAGAGAGGATACTCCTTGGCGTGACATTTTACAGTTGAAAGAGGGTGAGTACCCTGAATGGAGAGCATCGTACAAGTCAAGTCAAGTCACCTTTATTTATATACTGCTTTTAACAATACTGAATTGTGACAAAGTGGCTGTACAGTATTAAATAGGAAATAGTGCATCAATAATGCAAAAGAGCAACAGTAAACACTCAATTTTCAGGTAAAGGCAGTTCATCATTGAATTCAATGATGTCATCATCCAGCTCAGTTCAGTTCAAATAGTATACAATATCGTTTGAAAAATAAGTGTCCCCAACTAAGCAAGGCAGAGCGACAGCGGCAAGGAACCAAAACTCCATCGGTGACAGAATGGAGAAAAAAAATCTTGGGAGAAACCAGGCTCAGTTGGGGGGCCAGTTCTCCTCTGGCCAGATGCAGAGGACTCATCTGGTTCCCGTGGTCTTGTGCCGATGATTGTCTAGGTGATGAGGTCTTCACTGGGGATCCGTCTCTGGGGCTCATCTAGTTGATGTAGTCTCCGCTGACATTCAGGGCTGTAGAGGTCATCTCTAGGTGCTGATCCACCGTCTGAGCTGGGTACGGACTGGATCCGGGGGACTACAGTGACCATCTGATCTGGATATGGACTGGATCTGGTGGTTAAGGTGACCTTGGAATAAGAAAGAAACAGACTAATATTAGCGTAGATGCCATTCTTCTTACGATGCACTGAGCACATCGGGTGTTATAGGAAAGTGTTCCCAGTTCCGGTTGACCTAATTAATGCAGCCTAACAATCCTTTAACGGATTTGAATTATAGAAATATGTTGGTGTGTTATGTGTAAGCCAGGTTAAAGAGATGGGTCTTTATTCTAGATTTAAACTGACAGAGTGTGTCTGTGTCCCGAACAGTGCTGGGTAGATTGTTCCAGAGTTTGCACGCAAAATAAGAAAATGATCTCCCACCTGCGGTTGATTTTGATATTCTAGGTATTATCAAATTGCCAGAGTTTTGAGAACGCAGCAGACGTGAGGGACTATAATGTGATAAGAGCTCACTCAGGTACTGAGGAGCTAAACCATTTAGGGCTTTGTAAGTAATTAGCAAGATTTTAAAATCTATACAATGTTTGATAGGGAGGCCAGTGCAGTGTTGACGGAACCAGGCTAATATGATCATACTTTCTGGTTCTAGTAAGAACTCTAGCTGCTGCATTTTGGACCAGCTGGAGTTTGTTTATTAAGCGAGCAGAACAACCACCCAATAAAGCATTACAATGATCTAACCTTGAGGTCATAAACACACGAATTAGCGTTTCAGCATTTGACATTGAGAGCATATGTCGTAATTTAGATATATTTTTGAGATGGAAAAATGCAGTTTTGCAAATGCTAGAGATGTGGCTTTCGAAGGAAAGATTGCTATCAAAGTCACCATTAACTAAAAAACTTGGGGATCTGCAGTGGAGAATTTTGCATGGTGCAGTTGCAGTTAATGCCTTCATTTCAGTTTTTTTTTTTTTTTTTTTATTAGGTCTGTAGTACTAGGAAACATAATTGAACAAAAAGTGAATTACAGTTTATTGGCTGTTTTTTTTAATTCAGTCAAATCCAGAATCCTTATTGATTTTCGTTATTTCAAAGCTTTGGATGATCTTCCTTCCTTTGACTTGATTTGGTGCTATGGTGGAGCTTTGGGTGAGGTTCTTGAAAACGATTTGGTCTTTGCCACCATTTTTGTCTAAGTTTTTGTTATTTTTATTTTTCCTTTTTTTTCTGACTTAATTGTTTGGATAATAAATGATAATAATAATGAATATGTCGAGCTACAGCTAGGTGACCACCAGCCTTCGAGCTAGTTTAAAATGTTTTTTTTTTTTACTTGCCCGACTGAACAAACAGCCTGATTAAAACGTAATTTACAAAAAATAACCAGGGAAGCATCAAAACACAAGAATGATTCTAATTGTTTTAATACATTCAACGTAAACAGCGATGGATAATGGATAGTGTATTTCTGGTGAGAGAGTGACTTACTGCCACCTACTGGTACTTTAGTATGTTTAAAAGTATGCATTTTCACCCCAACATTTCTTACTTATATATTTATAAATGTATTTAAAACATTAATCTCATAACATCATTTATTTATTTAATTTTACAATGTAAATTATTTAATCTGACTGGTAACAGCCCTATAAAATTTATTGATAATTTGTAACAATTTGACATGAAAGGTAATTATGCATAAATTTTAAGTTTAAAAAATAGGCCTTTATAAAGGTAAATATGTAAAAACTGATAGAACATTGATGAAAGTATTGTTTCAGAATAAATTGTTTACACAACCAAAAATCTTGGTAATGTGGTCCTTTTATGCGGATATTTTGTGTGGAATATTATCTGCTGACATGAAAAGTTCACTGTATATCAGTAATAAATGTAAGTTATGACAGAGATGAAATTTAGTTTTCTTTTTACATTAAACACACTATATATGTGTCACAGTTCTGTCTGTTTGTATTCTTGGTTTCTCCCATTGTCTCCCCCCGTCGATCTGTCTACTTTGGTTTAGTCCTTGTTAGCGTTATCTGATTCACTATCATTATTAGTTAGCCTTTATAATCTGTCTTTGTCATGAGTTCCCTGTCGGTCTTTATTGTTGATTTGGGTTTCAGTGTGTGTGGATATCGCTCTGTGTTCCTGCCTGTTCCTCTTGAAAGTAATTAAAATAAGATTTGTTTCGTACGTTGTATCCTGTCTTCCATCCAGCACCAGCAACCGTAACAGAAAGACCGACCTAAGCAGTTTTTCCCGGCATCTTCCCCTGCGTTTATTTTTCCGTTTTTCCCTCAGTGTTTTTGTTTTTTGTTTATATTTATGGATCCTACCGTTCTCCTCAT
>JAHKKF010530627.1:0-24333 GCA_019740295.1 Labeo calbasu
TAATAAATTAATAATAAAAAATAATTTTGCCTAGATTAAATTATTATTATTATTATTATTATTATTATTATTATTATTATTAAAATACTGTTTATTATTTAGTTTTTGATTTCTGTATTGCTATTTATTTTTATGCTTTATTATTAGATACTAATTATTTATGTAATAATTTTATTTATTATTATTATTATTATTATTATTATCATTACTAAAATACCATTTTTTATTTTAGTAGTTATTAATTATTTATTATATAAAATAAATTATACTTATTATTTTTATAATTTTTAATTATTTTTTTATTGTAATTTATAATATAATTAATAATAAAAAATTACTTTGTCTAGGTTCTAATTTTTTTTCTTCAGTATATTTAGCTGTGATTTTAGTGTTTTTATTTTTGTTTATTTTGTATGGATATATAATATATAATAATAAAATTTAATATAATATAATATTGAAAGAGAAATTATGATGAAAGTATTTTATTTAGCTTTCAGTTTTTCTTTTTCAGCAGATTTAGTTTTGAATTTAAAGTTAGCATTCTTTATGGCTATAATAATGTAATATAATAATATATTATAACATAACTTTTTATAACTTGTCCCTGACTTTGCCTAGCTTTTTGTTTTTGAGCGGACTTTCTCTTTCTGCTGCTTTTGCTGCATACTAAAGTTGCTTGCCACTAACCCGTAGCTATCCGCCGCACAGGTGACTGACCAGCTTCTGTGGGATTTGATGTCACCTTTAGATCGGTTCAACTGAAGATGGAAACACTGGAGTCCGAGCTGACGTGTCCAATCTGCCTGGAATTGTTTGAGGACCCCCTCCTGCTGCCCTGCGCCCACAGCCTGTGCTTCAACTGCGCCCACCGCATCCTGGTCTCGCACTGCTCCAGCACCAAGCCTCTCGAGTCCATCTCCGCCTTTCAGTGCCCCACCTGCCGCTACGTCATCACGCTCAATCAGCGCGGCCTGGAGGGCCTGAAGCGCAATGTGACGCTGCAGAACATCATCGACCGCTTCCAGAAGGCCTCCATCAGCGGGCCCAACTCCCCCAACGAGAGTCGTCGGCCGCGACCCTACAGCGCCACGCTCGGCGGGAGCGCGAGGGGCAGCCCCGCCAGTAGCGCCATGTCCCTAGAGCGTGTCGGCTGCCAGTTCTGCGATCAGGAGCCCCCGCGGGAGGCCGTCAAGACATGCGTGACGTGCGAGGTGTCGTACTGCGACCGCTGCCTGCGGGCCACGCATCCCAATAAGAAACCCTTCACCAGCCATCGTCTGGTGGAGCCGGTGGCGGACGCTCAGCTGCGTGGGCTGGCCTGCCTGGAACATGAGAACGAGAAGGTGAACATGTACTGCGTGGTGGACGACCAGCTGATATGCGCTCTCTGCAAGCTGGTGGGACGGCACCGCGAGCATCAGGTCACCTCGCTTAGCGATCGCTTCGACAAACTCAAGGTGAGTCCCAAACTTGATTCTTAAGGCAAGACACCCCAGGTAAAAAAGGTTGACTGATTGCATTAAGAATTGCTGTCTTTTTTTGTGTTGCAAGTTATCTGTAATGTAATGTTTACATATGCAAATGAGGCATTGCTTAATTAAAGAAATAATTGATGCAGAAATACAAATTTGCTGAAAATGTAGATGAGTTTGTTCCTTCATCAGAATACATTTGGAGAAAAGATCACTTGTTCACCAATGCTAAGCAAACAGCTTATAAAAACAACACAATAATCCACAAGTAATTCACACCACTCCAGTCCATCAGTTAATGCCTTTTAAAGTGAAAAGATGTGTGTTTGTAAGGAAAAGAATTCATCATCACAAACCATTTCTTATGGCTAAAATATAACTCCTCTATCCATAATATTGCTTTCTCCATGGAAAAATCTCATATGAATCAGGAGAGAAGGTTTTATGATTTTGAAATCCATCTTTTCACACTGAGGGTCTCATATGCAACTATCACAGAAGGTTCCAACGCTTGGAAAAAAACGATGCATTACGAGCCGTGGGGTGAAAACTTTTGAACAAAATGGAGATGTGTACATTTTTCTTATTTTGCCTAAATACCACATTTTTTGTTCATTTTGTACTGCCCTTCAGAGGCTACAAAAGATAGTTACATGTTTCCCAGAAGACAAAATAAGTTAAATTTACCCTGATCTTCAAATTCAAAAAGTTTTCACCCCCCCAGCTCTTAATGTATCGCATCGGTGAGTGTTTGAATCTTCTGTAATAGTTGCATATGAGTCTCTCAGTTGTCCTCAGTGTAAAAAGATGGATTTCAAAATCATACAGTCATTGTTGGAAAGGGTTCAAATACACAAAAATGCTGAAAAACCGAAGAATTTGTGGTACCTGAATGATTTTTCTGAAGGACAGCAGGTTTAACTGTTCAGGACAAACAAGGGAGTCATGAACAACTATCACTAAAAAAAAAAACAGGTGTGGATCATTCAGGTAACAACATGGTATTAAGAATCAAGGGGATGTAAACTTTTGAACCGGTTCATTTTTATAAATTCAACTATTATTTTCTCTTGTGGACTATATGTAAATGTCTTTCATGTGAAATATCTTATTCAGGTCAATACTAAAACAATAACATGCATTTTGTACGATCATTCTTATTTTGGTAAAATAATTAACATTTTGCAGATTCTGCAAGGGGGGTGTAAACTTTTGACCTCAACTGTATGTTGGTGGATTTTGATGAGAGAGGACAATGGAGGATGGACCTAGAGGGAGTGTTGTTATGGATTTTGGCCAGAAGCGACAGTTTAACCTTGAAACACCTTTGTTTCTTCTTTGTTTCTTACAAACACACAGCTATTTGCTCCACAGGATGTTCACTGATGGACTGGAGTTGTGTGGATTACTTGTGAATTATTGTGATGTTTTTATCCGTTGTTTGGACATTCACTGCAGAGGATCCACTGGTGAGCAAGTGACGTAATGCTTAATTTCTCCAAATCTGTTCCGATGAAGAAACAAATTCGTTTACATCTTGTACATCAATACATTCTCAGCAAATTTTTCATTTTGGGTGAACAATCCCTTAAATATACACTGAGTTGCATACAATTCCAGAACATTAATCTGAACACTCGATAAATCGAGGTTCAAAATTTGTTTTGTTTTGTTGACACATTAGAATAAAACATTTTACAGAGAGGATTTTTGATCTCTTTTTGTTTTCACCTCATAAATCAGAAAAAAAATTACCATGTTTTTAGGAATAAAGCATTACATAAAAAGTGACCCTGGACCACAAAACAGTTATTTTCTTTTTTTTTAAATTGAGATTACATACACCATATAAATAAGTTGAATAAATAAGCTTTCCATTGATGTATGGTTTGTTAGGATGTGACAATATTTGGCTAAGATACAACTGTTTGAAAATCTGGAATCTGACGGTGCAAAAAAATAGAAATATTGAGAAAATCGCCTTTAAAATCTTCCAAATGAAGTTCTAAGCAATGCATATTACTACTTAAAACTTACGTTTTGATATATTTATGGTGGAAAGTTTACAACGTTCTTCATGGAACATATTTACTTAATATCCTAATGATTTTTGGCATAAAAGAAAAATAGGTCGTTTTGACCCATACAATGTATTGTTGGCTATTGCTACAAATATACCCGTGCTACTTATGACTGATTTTGTGGTCCAGGGACTCAAATCAGAAAAATGCTATATGAACAAACTGTAAAAACTTCCAGAATATAGAATATATTATATTTTCTATACAAGTATAGTGTAAAAATAGCCTTTACAGATTTGTATTGTAGTTTAAATCTACAGTTGCAAATAGATAAAGTGCAGTTACACAAAATGAATTTTGGATGTTTTGGTTCCACTAAAGAAAAAGCCAAATCACCCAAAAGTCTCCAAATTAACCAGTGCATAAAAAAACAGTGTTTTAGCCTGCAGTGTCTTGCCTTACACAGCTGTTTTCACTGTTATTAACACTTTATTATAGAAACAGCTCAGACTGCTCTAAGAGAGCAATAGAAAGGGTTCATGTTAACTAATTTTGAGTGAAATAGTTCAAGGTGATCACTTCGGTAAAATCTCTGTTGTCCTGCATCATGTATTGTAACCATCATTTATGCAAACTTGTTTTTTTTCTCTCTTAAGTAAGCTAATTTCATTTCATTAGCATCAACCTAACTCATTCTTTGCGATATTTGTTGGCCTTCATAGTGGAACGCTTCATGCATAGTAGCAGCCAGAACTGCCCAGCTGTTCCTTTGAGCACAACTCATTATCATATTAGATGAGTCTGCAGTCCCTAAAGCCATTCTCTGTTCGCCACTGAAACGCAATGCTGACCTGCTACAAAGACCCTGATTGCTGAATCAGGGCTAAAATACAGAAGCTCACACAGAGCTCCCAACCCGTGAATACACTCACGCCCGTCAGTATAATCATTCACAGCTGCAGAAGGCCAGAATTACATCCGTGCCTTGTTTTTTCAATGCCATCGTAACTTCAGAGCAAGTTTCCTGCAGATCAGCCTCAATTATCCCCGCAAAGGTCGAGTTACAAGAGAAGAGCGGGTTAAGGCCGCTAGCATTATGTGCTTGTTAAGTTCTCATGGGGTGGATTTGTAAATATGAGCCCACGTAGAGGTCATAATGAATGGGCTGCCATTGACTCCTGTATGAGCATAGAAGGCACACGTGATCTCCCTGTGATCTCATATCCCGGTTGACCTCTTTGTTCACACCAGCTCGCACAAAGGAAATTCCGATCATTGACGCTCGCCCCATCTGGTTTTTGAAGAAAACGAACGCAGTTTTCTGCTGAAACTGCCTGATTGTGCTAGACGAAGTTCATTGTGTGTTGCTGAAAGTCGATACCTGAGAAAGTTGCTCCTCTTTTGTCCCAAGGTCTTCTTGCAGGGAAACCGAAAAGAGGCTGGCAGTATGCAAAGGTTACACCATCCAGATCGACATTTAATTTCCTTTAGGAATCCCGGCGGACTGAGAGGATTACCTCGGTTTTGAATTACTCACTGGAATGTTTTATTCCGTAAATGCTGGTTGTACACATTCCGAACGGAACCTGTAACAGTCTCGACTCGTTCCGTTTAAAAAAGTTGGGCTAGGCCCAAAATAAGACGCCGGGTCTAAAAGGCACTTTAATGCACTTTTAATGCAAAACGTCCGGATTGGGGTTTGTATCTACATTGCAGAGGCTTATTTGAATGTTCCCCTGCCGAAGCTTTGAACCTGTCTAACTTTGAACTTCCAATCCACAACCTGAAGAGAGAGAGAGAGAGAGTAAAGACGCCGTCAGGGCTCAGGGCTTCAAACTTTTAATCTTCTTCCGGCTCGAGTAAAATGAGAAATCCTTGTTTGTACGTAAGCTTCACGGTGGATGATGATGATTCAAACAGTTCCCCGCGTTTAGATGAGCTCTGCCGTTTCCTAGTCAACATTCGACGAATTGCATATTACAGTTATTGTGAAGCCAAACCGCAGGCTCTCCTGCAATAAAGTTGAAGTGAGGTATAAGTTTACACACATGTTCATGTCCTGAAAAAAATGCATTTAACCCTGGCTAAATATTCTGTTTATGTTTTGCTCTTATGATTAATGTTTTCCTTATTGCTTAATAGTATGTCAGTCAATTAATTAGAAATGCACATTGAGTATTTAATTATGTAGGTGTGAAAATGGGAGCATTTATTATGCTTTTATTATGTAATGATATATAACAAATGCATATATGCATACACTGCTGTTTAAAAGATTGGGATCAGTAAGATTTTTAATGTTTTTTAAAGAAGTCTTTTCTGCTCATCAAGGCTGCATTTATTTGATTAAAAATACTGAAAAAACAGTGATATTGTGAAATATTATTGCAAATTAAAATAATGGTTTTCTATTTTAATATAGTTTAAAATAGAATTTATTCCTCTGATGCAAAGCTGAATTTGCAGCATCATTATACTTAGTGTCACATGATCCTTTAGAAATCGTTCTAATATGCTGATTTATTATTAGAATTATCAATGTTGCGAACAGTTGTGCTGCCAAATATTTTTTTGGAAGCTGTCATTCTTTTTTTCAGGATTCTTTGATGAATCACAATTTAAAAAGAACAGCATTTATTCAAAATATAACTCTTTTCTAACAATGTAAATCTATGCTGTCACTTTTTATTAATTTAACACATCCTTGGTGAATAAAAGTATTAATTTCTTTCAAAAAAAGAAATAATAAAAATGTACTGACTTTTGAACAGTAGTGTATATTGTTATAAAACCTTTCTATTTTAAATAAATGCTGTTCTTTTTAACCTTTTATTGATCAAAGAATCCTGAAAAAGTATGACAGGTTCCAAAAAAATATTAAGCAGCACAACTGTTTTCAACATTGATAATAAATCATACTAATAAATCTTTTTGAAAATTGGGTTTTCAGTGTTGATCCTCTCTGACGTTTTGTTACAGGCCGCTAATTGATTGAAGAGCAGGTACTTCAGTCATGCCGTTCAACTTTGTGTGCTATACTTCAAAAAGCTAATGAGCTGCCATTCTTTTAAAACCTCATCAACACCTCTTCACGCACTCTTCACTTCTAAACAGCTGCAGAGACGAGCCAAGACAAATATTATGTTTAGGCGTTCGCTGTCCATTGCACTCAGCGCGCGTTTTCAATCCGCCTATTGATCTCACCCCGTCTCCTGCATTTTGAACGTGACTTACATGAGTAACGTCGGCCGGCGAGGCCTTCAAAGCATGACAGCACTCTCGCAAACGCTCAGGGATTAGGTTTTACAGGACCAAAACACAAAATATGAAAAAAGTGGCGATTAAAGGCTTAATTTCTATTTCGGAAAAGTTGCAAGTCGCAGCAGTCAGCTTTGATTAAAGTTCCACCCCGTTTGGCGGTTGGGCCTCTTACTCTAAGCTCCTTAGGGAAGCCGTCTATCTTCTCGCAGATATATGAGCCCAGCTCAGCAGACACCAACTCACCCAATTCTGCTTCATTCACCGAGCCATCTGTAGGCCGCTGGGGTCATTTTCAAAATGCTCCTAAAAGACGCTTTTCAAAGCCAGAAGAGCAAGTCAGCTGAAAAAGGTGCTTGATATGAACTGGGCTTTCCTTCCACCTCAGCCTCAGCCAGATTTCCCTACTGCGGCCACATTGGCTCTGGTTTTGCCTGTCCTTTAGCCCAAGGTGTTCACAGGAGATAATGCAGGAGGCAATATGTCATGCTTATAAATTTAAGCACTATGGAAATGCTCCTCATTTAAGGTACTGAAAGGTACAGAGTTATACCCATATTCATAGGACAGTGACTGTAACCCTCAATATCAAAACTGGGTTATTGTACTAGTCAGTGTTGGGGAACTGTCATGTTCTGTCATGAACACTCAATCTGATATAATCACATGATTATTCACATTCCGCAGCTGATTGGTTACTTTCGCATCAGCAGCCAATCAGCTTGCTTTAGCAGTTGCAGCATGCTTTAGAAACCCTCCACCTTCCCCAGCTCCACCTGTATAGATCTGTACGTGGTGATTTCATGTATGACATAATGATGTGAAAAAACATAATGGTGAACAGCAGAAAGACAGACAAAAATAAATAAATGCATGCATAAAAAAGTTAAAAAATAAATAAATAAAATATATTTAAAAAAAAAAAAAAAAAAATATATATATATATATATATATATATATATATATATACATATTAGACAATTATTCTGAAATATATGTTATTGTGTATATTTGCTACAAAAAGAAAAGGATGAATAAATAAATGAATGAATAAATAAATAAATAAATAACGAAAAGCAGCATTTGACTTAAATAATTTTAGTAAAAATGTTGTGATACATATTAGAAAATGATTCTGATATATTGGATTCTGATATATATTGTGTATATTTGCTACAAAAAGAACAAATAAATACATAAATAATGAACAGCAGCATTTGACTTAAATATTATATAATTTTAGTAAATAAATAAATTACTAATAATAATAATAAACAGCAGCATCTGACTTAAATATATATTTTTAGTAAAAAATATATATTTTTAGTAAAAAAATTAGAAATACATATTATACATAATACATACTAATGTTATACAAATACATGTTAGAAAATTATTCTGAAACAGATTGTTGTGTATATTTGCTACAAAAACAATATATATCTAAGTCTAAACATAAAATGAATTGATGAATATTTTACTCCAGATTGCATGACTGTGAAGCTGAATGTTCAATTTATAAAAAAAATAAAATAAAAAATAGCAATGTAGCGTTTTGTCACACTGTATCTCTACATGTTTAAAACAGTAGCTTGTTACTAGAAAAGCTATTCAGTTTTAAAAGCAGCTGAGCTACTGTCATGCTACTGAAAAATACTGTTAAATTAGTCGTTTTTCTCCATTTAGACAGTTATTTCCCAACTCTGGTAATAGTCTATTATAACAAAATGTGTTTTAATGGTTTTTGCTGCTATTATTGCTTTTTGGAACATGTCTGTTCTTTTTCTCGCCCATCTGTATGGAGGCGTGCCAGTGTTTTGCAGCTGCGTGAGAACTGGGTGAAGCAAGAGTGCTCGTTGTTCCTGTACGGAGGCGTTCAGAGACATTCTTAGGGGCTTTTTTCTCTCTCCTGTACAGGCGTGCACACACCTGGCACATGATTGCGTGCAAAAACGGCCACATGTGCGAAATGCACGGTGCATGCTGCGAAGAGATATAGTGACAGGTTATCGGAGGTGAATATAGATGGTTGTTATTAAACAGCTTTGAACCTTGTGCTCCCCATACACAATTAATGCAGAGAGGAGCTGAAAAGCTTTTAAGAGCAGTGAAGTGGAGTCATCAGCCTTACAATGCGATCCACCTTCTCCTTCTCTCTCCACTTTGGTCTCCAGGTTCAGGAGTTTCTTGAGTGCAGGGGGCTAATGTGGTTTTTCTCTGCTTTGTGGTGTGGTGTGAAGTGCAAAGCACCACATGTATCATCTTTCAGCTGCATACATGATGGACAATATCACTAATGCTCAGAGAGTGGGATTAAAAGCTGTACTGGCTCTGGTTTTAGGAGATTATTCCACTCAGTCTTGCCCCTCTTTGAAATGGGATTTATGTATTAGTAATTCATGTAGAGTCTCTTGCGCTCGTGTTCTACCTTTATTTGTCCTGCTGTGGTGCTGTACTCCAAAGTCTTGTGAAGTTATTTGCGCTAGATTTTTGGCTTCCGAAAACGTCTTTAAAGAATTAGTTCACCTCAAAGTGAACTCATCCTCATGTCTTTTTTAAACCCATATGACTTAATCTTCTGTGTAACTAAAAGGGAGTTTTGATGCCTCTGCTTGACTGCAAAAAAATGTTTTTTTAAAGTTATTAACAAATCAAAGATTATTTATTTTTTCTACTTCAAAATTTAATGTTTACCTCAGTACTTTCTCTAGCAAAAAAAGTAATAGATTTAAAATGCACTTATTTATAGTTCTACTAATTATAAGTGTACTGTAGTTCAAGTCTGTTAACATATTTACTGACAAATTGCTTGAGACTTACTGAGATAAAAATTGTAATTAAGCTATTTGGAGTGCTGCTTGTGCACAGTGCACATTTCTTAGTAATAAGCATGTATGTTTTAATATCACTATTGATGAGGATTGTATGATCTTTAAATATTATGTTTTTAAATGCCAAATATTTAAAGTGTACCTAAAGTATACTTAATTCCACTTTAGCATAATCAAATATACTTAAGCACTACTTCTGGACAATTAAAGTGCATTAAGTACAAAATGTGTGCATGTAAAAATATAGTTGCAAGCAACGATTATCAGAGTTCAAGCGCTTTCAGGAATTTAAGCACATATGAAACAAGACATTATTTAGCAAGCAAATCCAGGTAATTTACGATAGAATTATTATGTTTTTAATGTTTATGACTGCTATAGCGCAAGCTGTGGTCCGATCTCTTTAAAATTTTGCATACTTGTTTAGAATCACCTGTCGCATGTGCTCACTAGGTTTTGTGAAGTTTTGAGTTTTTATGTAGGCTTTATAGGCTTTTGGGTATATTTGGATAGGCCCCTTTTCTAAACAACCCTGTTATAGCTTCCTAAAGGGTAAATTTCAACTTTTTTTGTTGTTAAGTATTAACCTAGAGAGTCCTAGAGAGTGTTTTTTCCAGGGTTTAGGACTAGTTTGTAAAAGTAGGTTTTTTACATTTTCTCAATCATTTAACAAACAGTTTGATTGACGGCAGTGGTTCTAGAGGCAAAGTTGTTCGGAATAAGGAGGTCTATCATATGATATGAATATCGTGCACATGTGTAAAGAACCATGCAATATACAATCGTTTACGACCTTGAAAATGCGATATCGCCTCCCCGTGGCTGATTTCTTTCAAATTTCTCTCAGAACTTTGGAGCCATGAGCTGAACAGACCCACCAAATTTTGTTCCAATCAGCCTCCGTTAACCTTGTCTAACAGGTGCTCAAATATCGTCGGCCAATGTTTATTAGACATTTTTATGTTTATTCCCCCTCTTATAGCGCCACCAAGTGGCCAAGCTCCACAATTTTTTTCTGTGACGTCAGTTTGAGCTCTTACATAAGTGTTCTGAGATAGGCGGAGATAACTCATTCCGTTCAGGAGTTATTGGCATTTTACTATAGTGGCTCTGCCCCTTTCGAATGTTTTGGCATCCCTTTGCGAATAACTTTTTGATAACTATTAATATTCACTCTCCAGAGAATCTTTCTACACTGGTTTGGTTCAGATCGGGAGAAAAACCTAAAAGTAGTTTTTTCCAAAAATGCGAAATACCTGAAAGTTTTGCCAGACTCATGATCGAATCTAAGGCATGTATTTTGAGCCAAGGGTTCCAACGACATAAGACACTTGAGTCTGCGACTGACGCTTTAGGAGTTATGAGCGATTTCGTACTTTTGTTCGCTGTAGCGCCCCCCTCTGGCCAATTGGGGCGAGCATTGGTCATGTTGTAGGCGTGTGAGTACTACCATCCCTTCAAGTTTCAAGTCTCTGCGACTTACAGTTTGGTCTGCACAATCAGTTTTACGTGGAGATCGCTGATCCGTGACCATTCTAACAATTACAATAGGGTTTCAGCGCTATGCGTTTGAACCCCTAAAAATAAAATAAAAATAAACTAATAATGATAAAACAAAAGTTTTATTGCATTCACAAATCAATCTGATTTAATTCTTGAGTTCAGTGATTTAATCTTGATCTGTTTCTCTCTCAAAGATGACAAAATATTTTAAATACAGTGCTTTTATGTATGCATTTATGTTGTGACTATGTGATTATGTTTACCTTTTGAAATGAACCATCCAAATGAATCGATTCACTAAAATGAACAGTCAGTATTTTAGCACAGTACATTTGCTTATTCCCTCAGATAGTTTGGCTGTAAAACTTTTCAGTTCATTTAAAAAGTAGCATTTTGCCACACTACATGTTGAATAACAAGCTTGTTACTGGAAAAGCTATTGTTAAAAGTAGCCACTGAAGAACACATTCTCGTTTTAGAGCATGAGTCATATGGACCACGTTTATGATACAGTATGTTTTGGTGCTTTTGCATCCTTTCAAAAACCTTTAAGCTATAATCCCCATTTATTTTAATTGCATGGAAAAACTGACCTGTGCATTCCTCAAGACTTCTCCTTTAGTGTTACACAGAAGAAAGAAAGTCATACAAGTTTGAAATTTTCATGTGGGGATGAACTCTATTTTTTTCCCTCCCTGATTCTGTACCGCAGACCTCGCTGTGGTTTGCACTCAGGATTGGTTTTGTTCACGCTTTGATGTGGTGACATTTATCTGCATTCCTCTATCTTTGTCAGTCAACAGTTCTCAGGGTCTGCGGTTCCTGATACATTCTTTACTGTGTTCTGCACGAGTAACCGTCGATTGTAAACAAAAATGCTTTTGCGTTTCCATCTTTTCCGGCCTTGTTTTCAAAGATCAAAAATCATTTAATTGCTCCGCATCCGCCTCCATCCGAGCTATTCAGATCCCAGCAGTGTAAGACTGAGGTGACCTGGGTCATCCGTTATCTCTGCTAGGGATGCTTTGCGCATTTCCGCCAAGAGTCGGAATGTCAGAAAACAGTCCAGGGTAGGAATTTCCTGCGGCCTCAGTCCATCAGGACAGGCCACAGACGTTCCAGCTCATCCTGCGCGACTGAAGCGTGTTGTCCAGCTGCCAGGAACACAGCCTGTCCTAGGAGAGAACAAGAGCAGGGAGTGTGAGACCATGAGCACGTCTGCAGTGATTCGGAGACCTCTATCCCCGTTTCTCATTCCCTGAGGAATCCCGAACCTCCTTCTCCTGCCCCAGGACACTCATTGACTATGACAAGACCCCCCTCCACCTATTCTTCCCCTTCAGCTTATCTCTACTTCTGCCAGTGAGTCGGGGATGAGGACAGACAGCTTGGATCTTATCACAGACCAATGAAGGTCACTGTGAACGTCGGACAAGATGGAACAAACTTAATGACCCCATGAAATCAGTTTTTATGGTGTTTAACAGAATGTTGAGCATATCAAAGGGATAATCCTTTTTTAAAAAAAATAAAAAATAATAATAATACATACAAATGAAAAAAGACTACCGTTAAATTTTTTTTAACAGTTATTTAATGGTTTTAAAAGATGCCAGTTGTGCTCAATGAATGAAAAATTCAGTGAAGATGGCAATACGGTATAATATTAAAACAATTTAAACTCTTTTCTATTTTATATATTTTAAAATGTAATTTATTTTTTGATGGCAAGACTGAATTTTCAGCATCATTACTCTTCATCATTACTCTTTCGTCAAAAATTGTTGCAGGATGAGCCATCCATTTTATTTTATTTTTATTTTATTTTATTATAGTCTGTTTTGGCCCACACAACTGTTGTTTAAACAATTAATATAAGCAGACAGAAGGGACTATTACATTTTTGATGTGTGATTAAATATCCCATTCTCTATGCAATGAACTCTTGTGAACAAACTTAAATAAGACTTTCTATCTTCAGTGAAGAAAGTTTAAGTTAGCATAGTTGGTCCTTGGAGCATGCCTGGCTCTCAAGTCTTGCTCATTTCATGCGTTTGAAAGAGTCTGGAAAATGAGATATATTGTGGGTCCCAGACCGAGATTTTTTCTTTGCCTCTTCAACCCACTTTAAAGAGCAGACACCTCATGCATGCTTTATTCCCAAAGCAATCCTTAATGGACTGTTAAAAATGTCACCTATCAGCTGTCCGTAGTGCAAGTGTCAAAGAGCCCGGGGTCAAACAAATCTGCCGTGCTGCCACACATAGGAGAATCCCAGCAGCGAGCTTATTTCTCATCATAATGTCTGTTTATCTTGACTCTAGCGTTAAGCCTCGTGCCATGCATGCTAATTATTCTAGAAGATTAGAACCAGAGGAGGTAAAAATAGTTTGCGCTGTCTACGTAATTATGCATTCTGCATCACAATGTGATCCAAAAATCCTTTTCCTATCAGTACAGAAAGGCAAGGTAAACGGTGAAATTTTCAGCACAAGTCAATTATAAATGGGATTTTGTATTTACCCCCCGTCAGGCGCTAACCACCATAGCTGTGATTTATTAGTATGAAAGCTTTCGTATTGAGGAAGCTGATTTAAACAGTCCTTGCTTGTAAATTTAGATCAAACAGTTGCTTAAGAATGTATACACACATACATATACATATGCTTATATATGTGTAGATGTGTGTGTGTGTATATAAAGGTATATGTGTGTATATATTTTTATTAATTCTTAAGCAACGATTTGTAGGATATACAAAGATTAGTATGTTGTTTTATGAAAATGTCATTGGATTCTAATCCCAAGTAAAAACTGTATTAGGACAGGATTAGTTTTTAGGACATATGTCGATAGAGTAATTGTTTTTGTGAACATATATGTAACCCTGGACCACAAAACCAGTCTTAACTAGCACGAGTATATTTGTAGCAATAGTCTAAAATACATTGAATGGGTCAACATTACTGATTTTTGTTTTTTTATGCTAAAAATCATTAGGGTATTAAGTATAGATCATGTTCCATGAAGATGTTTTGTAAATATATCAAAACTAATTTTTGATTATTTTTCATTTGGACAATTTTAAAGGCAATTTCTCAGATATTCAAATAGTTGTATCTGTATGTATAAATCTCAATTTAAAAAAAACTGACTCTTATGACTGGTTTTGTGGTCCAGGGTCGCATATAATGTTTAATGTCAGTATGCACAAGAGTGACTCGTGGAAATCACCTAAATGGGTTTGTGTACTGCATTTATGCATTGCTCTCACTCATTTAGCTATTTAATTTCTTATGCATAAAATACTAAACATGAAGCATAACCATATATTTGATATCGAATATGCAGTGAAATATAGTGCTCTCACTTGCATTATTGAATCTATAATCCTTTAGTGCACATTAAAAAAGGCTGACAATTTGCACATTGTCACAGTCTCTGATTCTTTTTTTTCTTCTAAAAAAAATGTTCAAAGAACAGAGCAGACAACAGTCTTTGAACAACGTACAATCACTTGTAACTTCCCCTCGTCTCTCTGCTCCAATCACAAAATGACATGCTTAGTTTGAAACCGTTGCACAGTGGGTAGTTTACAAGCGTGTGTGTCGTGACACATAAAAGCTGTTGCGCTAAGGGGAATGTGGGTTTGAGTCCGGTCTGCACTATGTCTCATGCTCTATCCTGTAGAATTAGATGCAAAAGGCTATAAATAAACTGAAAACATTTTAAAACCGCTTTACCTAAGTAACAAATGCTATGCATTAAAGAACAATTTTAAATTATTTAGCATAAATATATATTTTTTCATTGACCAGTGTCCACTTGACACACTTGGAGTGCTTGATGTACACCAGTAGTTGTAAATGAATATTCTGTCATGGCTTCATGAAATTACGGTTGAACTACTGATGTCGCATGGACTATTTTTACAATGTCCTTACTACCTTTCTGGGCCTTAAACGTGTCTATGCAGGGTCAGAAAGCTCTTGCATTTCATCAGAAATATCTTAATTTGTGTTCCGAAGATGAAGGTCTTATGGGTTTGGAACGACATGAGGGTGAGTAATTAATGACAGAATTTTCTTTTTTTTTGGTAAACTCTCCCTTTAAATGGAATGTGGGCTGGACATGTGCCACATGGAGCAGCAAGTTAATTCTCACAAGATTGCTTTGTGAACATCAGACAAGATGGAACATTGAAAGGTGGAGTGTTTATTTTGTTTCAGAACATTTTATTGAAGTTAAAAGGTGTTGTAATCTTTACTAGCGTGAGAATTCGCAATCTTTAAACAGTCAAAAATATTACCTAGGAGAAAACATGAGGACATGGGCCAGTTCAGATGGGATTGAAATAATGGAGAGCGTCTGTCTGGTAATTATTATATTACCTCACCTCACCTCTTCATACCAAACTAATCTTGTCTGAAAAGGGCTTTTGTTTGTCAGAGTGTTGTCACAAACAAATACTCATGTAAGGTACCCTCTGAGAGGCCGTCTAGAATGTGTTCTTGCGTTAAAAGCAGCGAGACAGATCGCAATGGGATTGAACAGAAGGCATGTTTAGAGGTACATTAACTCCCATACACCATTTCTACACAGTGAATGCACTTGAGCAGCTCATCACATCCCCAGATTCATCTGATTGGTCCGGTTGATTTAAAGCTGACACTGATCCGCTGTGCTGTCAGAAGTTGAACTAGTTTTAACTTGACACATCCTCTTAAAAAAAAGCTACATTTATATGAGATTCTGAAAAAAACAATGCAGTGTTTCTCAACCTTTAATGTCATTATTTACTACTCCTTGTTGTATTTATTAACCATTTATAGTTAAATAAATTCTTATATATTAAAATTGTTATTTTATATATATTTTTTATAGATTTAAAGAAGTTCACTTCCAGAACTAAAATTTACAGATAATTTACTCACCCCCTTGTCATCCAAGATGTTTATGTCTTTCTTTCCTCAGTCATAAAGAAATTGTTTTTTGAGGAAAAAAATTCAGGAATGTTCTCCATGTAATGGACTTCTATGGTGCCTGCGAGTTTGAACTTCCAAATGCAGTTTAAATGCAGCTTCAAAGGGCTCTAAACGATCCCAGCTGAGGAATAAGGGTCTTATCTAGCAAAACGATCTGTTATTTTCTAAAAAAAAAAAAAAAAGTTAACAATTTCTATACTTTTTAACCTCAAATGATCAAGTTGTCTAGCTCAGTGTGAACTCTGTGCATTCTGGTTCAATACAGTTAGGGTATGTCGAAAAACTCCCATCTCATTTTCTCCTCCAACTTTAAAATCGTCCTTCATCGCTGCAGAAGTACCAACCCAGTGCTTACAAAGTGAATGTGCAAGGAGGGTCAAACACACTTTACAAAAAAAGGTAAAACAGCCATGTAGGATGATTTTGAATTTGGAGGAGAAAATTAGATGGGAGTTTTTTGACATACCCTAACTGTCATGAACCGGAAAACAAAAAATTCATGCAGAGCTAGACAAGACGAGCACTTGAGGTTAAAAAGTATAGAAATTTGTCAGTTTTTTTTTAGAAAATAACTGATCGTTTTGCTAAATAAGACCCTTATTCCTCGGTTGGGAGTTTAGAGCCCTTTGAAGCTGCATTTAAACTGCATTTTGGAAGTTCAAACTCATGGGCACCATAGAAGTCCATTATATGGAGAACATTCCTAAAAAAAATTTTTATACAAACAAAACAAAACATAATTTCCTTACGACTGAAGAAAGAAAGACATGAACATCTTGGATGACAAGGGGGTGAGTAAATTATCTGTAAATTTCTGTTCTGGGAGTGAAGTACTCCTTTAACAAAGGGAAATTTTTCCAAAATCTTACAACGTGTACTAAGTAGCTGTTTGGATTGGAGCAATATCTTGGCACAAAGACATTATGCATACATGCTTGCTAGTCTTATTCCTCCTGCTACCTTTTTTGCTGTTGCTGTCTTTCTTGTTACGCTACAAGCGAGCAACATCCCACGCTTGCTGTGTAGACAGCTTCATTGATTATAATAAGAGCAATACAGTTTTGCTGCACTGCCTCATAGACAAGATGTAAGAAGTTCCATTTGCATGTTGAATTAATGTTTATGTTTTGTACCATTAGTTGTTAAATGTACACTGCCGTACATTTAGCCGATTGACCAGCTCATTATTTATTTTGAGCGATTTTAAATCATATGTTTATTAACATTTCATCTACATTAAAAAACGATTGCTGCGATTAGTTATCACAACTTAAAATTCAACATTAGAGCACATAATAATGTGTTGTTTTAACCTAAGAACCTTGTTTGTGCTTGACGTAAAATTTTAATAAATACATTTTTATGTTTGGGAACCCCTTACAGAATCTGTGAAAATGTGAATACTTTTAACAGAATAAGAGAGATCATACAAAATGCATGTTATTTTTTTATTTTCGTACTGTCCTGAGTAAGATATTTTACATAAAAGATGTTAAAATATAGTCCACAAGACCAAAAAATAGCTAAAATAACCCCCTTCAAAAGTTTGGGATTCTTAATACTGTGTGTGGTCACCTGGATGATCTGATTTTTTTTTGTTTTGTTTTGTTATGGTTGTTTATGAGTCCCTTGTCCCTTCTGAACAGTTAAACTAAGCACTGTTCTTCAGAAAAATCCTCCATGTTCTGCAGATTTTTCAGTTTTTAAGCATCTTTTGCATATTTGAACACTTTCCAGCAGTGACTTGTCTGGAAGACAAATTAAGTGCAATTTACCTTGACCTTTAAATTCAAAAAGTTTTCACCCCCCGGCTCTTAATGCATCGTGTTTCCTTCTGGAGCATCAGTGAATGTTTGAACCTTTTTTAATATTTTTGTTTGAGTTTCTCAATTATCCTCAGTGTGAAAAGATGGATCTCAAAATCATACAGTGGAAAGGGTTCAAATATACAAAAGATGCTGTAAAACTAAAGCATCTGCAGGACCTGGAGGATTTTTTTGAAGAACAGTGCTCAGTTTAACTGTTCAGAAAAAGCAAGGGACTCATGAACAACCATCACATCCAGGTAACCACACAGAGTATTAAGAACCAAGGGTTCCCAAACTTTTGAAGGAGGTTATTTTAATAATTTTAGCTATTTTTTTGATCTTGTGGACTATATGTAAATATCTTTTATGTAAAATATCTTACTCAGGAAAGTACTAAATAACATGCATTTTGTATGATCTCTCTTATTTTGTTAAAACTGTTCACATTTTCACAGATTCTGCAAGGGGTTTCCAAACTCTTGCATAAAACTGTATTTGCTGCAGCCTTTTTTTTTTCACAGCGGGCATTCAACAAATGGTAAAGAAGCCATTTTCTTCCCCAAAGCAATGCAGAAATCATTTTTGATAACATAAAATTGATCATAATTATTACATGTGAAACTTAAAGGGATAGTTCACCCAAAAAATTAAAATTCTGTCATTTACCTCACGTCATTCCAAACCTGTAAGAACCTCATTCATCTTCAGAACACAAATTAAGAATCCAAGAGCTTTCTGACCCTCAATCGACAATGCAACTACCACATTCAAGGCTCAGAAAGGTAATAAGAACGTGGATAAAATAGTCCATGTGACATCAGTGTTTCAACCGTAATGTGAAGCTACGAGAATAATTTTTGCGAAACAAAAACAACTTTATTCATTCAAAAGAAGGAAATGGTGAATAACGTTGTTATTTTTGTTTTCTTTGTACACAAAAAGTATTGTTAAAATTGTGTATAATATCCATAATCAACAGAAAATGCACAACAGATGACATGACAGAACCATGATTGATATTCTATTCAGGAAGTCACCTTACAGGTTGTTCAGACATGGCATGTTTCCACACTGTTTCGAGCTGCGGTCACTTAGTGCCTCTTCTGGCTCAAGCATTTCTCAGTAGTATTTATTATAGACAAACATCTATTGGTTTGGATTTTCTGCAGAGGCTTTCACAACCCCGCATCTGTCGTCATTATAGCCCGCTTGCGTTTTTAAAACCCAGATCACACAGTTCTGACAGAATATCTCATAAAGTGCTGCGTGGTACAGAGACTACCATCCAGGGTGTTTCAAAGGCCCATCAAAGGGATTTTTCACTCTTATGTAGCCAATTAGACACTGAGAACTGTAGTTTGGAGCGGTGATACAGTAGTTTCTGTGTCTGTTGCTGCTGTGAGACTACAGTCGTCCCTGTTGTGCATCTCAAATGCCCATCTCGGTCTCCTGCGGTTTGAGAACTAGGCCGTGTCTTTGCTGTGAACCCTTAAAGAAAGCAGCACTTGTCACTCTTGGCGTCAACACTCCTTTTTATCGCCCTTTGAAAACATGTTTACACTTCAGAGAAGTTTTGTCTGGGTGAAGTCGTTCTGTATTCTACAGGCCACTGAGTACAGCCCACAACAGCAATGACCGCCTGAATTTCAAGTCACCTTCCAGTCCGGCTCAAGATTATAGTGTTGCTGAGGTCAGAGCTTCAGTGTGTTAGGGGTGGCCGCTGCTGAAATCTTTTTGTCAGGATTGCTGTGATGAATCAGAAGATGTCAGTGCTATTTTTTGTGCAGCGCTTTATTCATCTGCTATTGTGCCTTTTGAAATTGTGTTTTTTTTTTTCCTTGTGGGAGGCAGCAGCACACTGACTGCCAGAAGCAGATGTAGATATATGGATGGTCGTGCACAGATCTGTCTTGATTTACTGCGGTAATTTTGGAATGTTTTTCATATTAAGAAGAATGCTAGACTGTAATTGGTAAGGATGCAGTTTTAGGAGTGGATTTGCATTTTGTGAAATGCTTGCAAGATGTTGCACGATAAAGAACAGTTGTAATTTATTATAAGACATCATCAAACTGGCAGATTTTCAGTGTCAAACATCCTATTTAATGCCTGTGTCGGAAAGCAGAAAAAACGTACTCATACAGTATATCAATATTTTGTATGGTTTAATAACCGGAAAGAATAAAACATCATCTGATAGATTTGCATGTTTATTAGAGAGATTGAAAGAAGTAAATTTATTTATAAATGTCCTTTTTTGATTTGTGGTTTAATTTTAACTGAGAAATAAGCATTGTGAAATCTAAATATTATTTATATTTATATTTTTTAATGTATGTATTTTATTTGTATGTATATTAGAAATTTGTTTGCATATTTGAGGGACCGAAAGAAGTGAATTTATTTATAAATTTCTAGTTTTTCTTAAGTCAATTATGGTTTAATTTCAGACAAAAATAAGCATTTTAGTCGCTAAATATTATTTCTATTTTTATTGTTTATTATTATTATTAATACTATTATTATTTACAAACATATTATTATTATTATTATTATTATTATTTTATTACTTTATTTTAAATAGTGTAAGCACTATATTTGCTTAGTTGTAAAAATTGCATGAATAATAATAAAGTTGTAAGGCTTCTAAAAACCAAAAATAAATTTTTTATTTACTTTTTTATTGTATCTAAATTACTTATATTTATATTAGAGATTTGTTTGCATATTTGAGGTACTGAAAGAAGTAAATTTATTTATAAATATCCTTGAGTCAGTTATGGTTTAATTTCAGACGAGAAATAAGCATTGTAGTCACAAAATAGTATTTATATTTTTATTGTTTATATATATATATATATATATATATAAAAGTTATATTAATTTATTACTTTATTTTATATAGTGTAATCAGTATATTTGTGTACTTATTTGTAAAGCTTATTGTTTAAATAATATAAAATTTATATAGTTATAAAGCTTATAAAAACCAAAATAAATAAATAAATAAACTGAGATTAAGCATAGTATCTAAATATTTATATTTATATTTATATTTATATTTTTTATTGTATGAAGAAGTAAATTTATTTATTAATCTATTTTTCTTCAGTCTGCTATGGTTTAATTTCAAACGAGAAAAATGCATTGTAGTCACTAAATAGTGTTTTTTATTTTGGTTTGTTTATTATTATTTTTTACCAATTTTATTTATAATTTTTTTTTTTATTTATTTAATTAAAAAATATTATTTATTTATATTTTACTGTATTATTTTTATTATTATTATTATTATTATTATATTTTATTCTTTTTTTTTTTTTTTACTTTATTTTAAATAGTATAATCGCTATATTTGCTTGGTTGTTTGTAATGTTTATTGCCTAAATAATATAAAATTAATGTTATAATTAAAGTTATAAAGATTATAAAGCCCAAAAGTAAAATAAAATAAAATAAAATAAATAAAATAACACCGAAAATGAGCTGAAATTGATTCCCAAATATTTAAGTGGTGTCTTAATGCTATGCAAATTAATTTTAAAAAGAATAAGAAGACACAGAAGAAATGCAAGTGATTTCAGTGCAGCTGTATCCACTTGTCAAAATGCTGCTGCTCAGTTTGCCAACATTTGACACAATCCTGCTCTGGCCGTCGGCATCCTTTCTCTTTCTCAGCGGTCATAGGACAGCTAGAAAGATGGACAACGTGTAGAAGATGAGGACAGAAGGTCTCTTGATGCAGGGCGACAGCGTGACTCACCCTTCATCCACAATTGAAGGTTTCAAATGGCAAGTCCCTGCACATGCCTCCCCATGTGCTCTGCCTGAAGAGAGGGAATTCATGTTTTCTCTTGCTTTGTGTTCGACTTATTTATCCGCATATTGCTAATCTATGGATTTATGGATTTCCAGTTGAGAAGGACACGTTTGTTTTGAAACTTTCCCCTTGGCAGGTCCTACTCTGCAGAACTTACAAACACGAAGCTCTCAAAGGGAGATGGATTATGGGAAGTGTCAGAAAAAAGTTCATGTTCAGAGGACTAATAAATGACGATCTCAAACTTGCCTGAACCGAACAAGTTCTAAGCTTCCCACTGCCTTCATTTAAAGAGGTGCCAGACAAATTTCAATGTTTTTTTTTTTATACGAACATGGTGCGAAACTATACCGAGCTCAATTTGCATAGAAAGGAGGCGTGTTTTGTTCTGAAAAGAATGGAAATATTCAAGCCACTAGACTATTTTAGCTCTTTTAAACTGATTTGCAGGTGGTTAGTGAATGCTTTGTCATTTCAAGAGAGGGAAAGAGTGAATATATATGACAGAACTGCCACTCTCTGTGAGTTGAGGAGCACTCAAACCTTTTACCTCAGACCTAAAAGATACAATAGCAGCAAGTGTAGCTGAATTTGCCTAAAAGAGAACAAAAACAGATCTGCGTCGAGTGAGTTTCAATGAGAACTTAAATGAGAACAATTCATTTGGTTCATTCGCCGCCCCACCAAATGATTTACGGCATCCGCGATATCTCCAGGGTGTACGCCGTCGACTAAAACAACAAAACGCACAATAGCGGCAATTGTAGATTTGTTATTGTTCCCCGAGCACAGGCATAATTTATGGTGCCGAATGCACAACAGTGCTGTCTTCTACGTACCCACCCTCTTTCACCTTGAATTCATAACACCACTTTTCACAGCTTAATGAGAGTCTGGAGGCTGCGTTCAACATTCCTGGGTGGTGATATAAGTCGTGCACCTGTGCACACTTGTGTACGCTTTACCAATTTACAGCCAAATGTTTTGGGGTTGTGATATTTCAAACTGAAGAACGAGACAAGCCTGAACCCCAAGGCCAATCAAACCGCTCGATTCGTCACTAGCGAGCTCGGCGTTCCAGAGAAAGTGAATCACCATGTTATTCGGATCCCGGGAAAATCTACAGCAGTTAATTGTGTTACACAAACGAAATGTAAAGCCATTTAGCAGCCGTGCCACGTGAGTCAGTCTTTAGCGTTCCCATGCTTGTCCAAATTGATAGCACTTAACTCATTGGCAGATGAGCCAAGGCTTGTTTCTGCAAATTAATTTTCTGAATACACCGTTTGTTACGCTGCCTGTCAAAGATGGATGTCAGGCTGAAAGTTGTCTTCAGCTTATGATTACAGGGAGCGCGCGGGGCTGGGTTCGGATAGGGTTTAAAGTCAAATGGAGGAGACAGTGTCTCTCCGAAAGTGTCTCAGAAGTTGTGCAGCTATAAATAAACCGCAAGCTCCGTTTTGCATCTGAGACCTTTGGAGCCTCTCAAGAGTTTGGGCTTTTTGTGTAACAGCCGATGCTGTGCATTGTTTTCATGTAGTTTCATCAGCTTTGCATGTTTTTTTTTTTACGCTGTGACCTCTACTGAGATGACCTAGAGTTCGCTCCTGCTCCATATCGGCCATTAGCTGTGACCTCCATGTTCCTCTTTCATGCAGACGCCAATATCAGCCTCCCAGGCATGCAGTAAGAGCGGATAATGGCTTGACTAAAAAACTGTAAGCCTCTCTTTCTGGCGTTTTTCTGGCAAGTTTTAGGTGTAAAAACTTGCTTTTGTGCATAAACGCGCTTTACCTAAAAAAGGCTGGAATACACTACATAAATTCTAAAATCTGAACAGATTTTAAACACTAGGCATCATACAGTTGCTGATTTTGTAAATGGTTACAGAGAAAATCTGGGCATTGCGCACTAAGCAACTGAGGATCACACACTACCAGACATTTAAGGCTTTCCGGCAGATGCATGACAAATGAAAACAGCTCAAAATAAACCTGTTTGATATCCTCACTGATGGAAAAATATCTGAGTCTGTGCCCATCTTACACTACACCGATTTTCATTGAAATCTGTTAACTTAGGCTCCCCAAAATCAGCAGACTGGCTCTGACTTTCAGAAATTATCAGAGAAAATTTGTGTGGTGTATTCCAGCCTTATACAGCTTTTTGCGTTTAAACACTTCAAAGTGTGATTGACGAAATCTGCCAGTCCAGAATACTTGCAAAACACATTTTGCATTTTAAAGGACACTTTGACAGTCTCAGTCACTTATTTCATTTGTCTAATGGCATTATCCAGCACTGTATACATGTATCATAGGGGAATTTTGTCTTTTCTTTTCAACCACACCCTAAATTATGTGCTGTATTTGATATTCTGTTGTGGAAATTACAATGATGGAATGATTATATGTAACTTTATATAATATTTGTTATTTTAAACTTTAAATATTATTTATGTAATCTTTAATTTAAAATTGGGTAGTCTGTTTTTGTATTCTGCGACTAATAAATCTAAAAAACTAAATCTAGAATGTCATAATTACACACAAAATACACAAAAATGCATAAATACACACAATATTTAATATTTTGTCTGCTTGAAAAATAAATACAGTATATTTTTTTGGGG